>CAUYLG010042592.1:0-42216 GCA_963573385.1 Cacajao melanocephalus | reverse complement strand
ATATGAACACGTTGTCTCCCTCATACCTGATTTTTTGGTTTTAGTTTCTTGTTTCTATTAAATGAACCATATTTATCTATCAGCACAGCTACAAAACTTAAAGTTATTTTTCATTCTTTCTCCTTTATCACTATCCTACAGTCAGATATCACATCCTATTCAGTCTATTTTCAGCATATTTTTAAAAAATTCTGTTCCTACCTTGCACTTACTGCTATTACTGCCTTAATCCAGGCCCTCACTATTTCCCCCTTGACAAGGTTTTTGTCTTTGGTTCTGTTTATGTGATGGATTACATTTATAGATTTGCGTATGTTGAACCAGCCTTGCATCCCTGGAATGAAGCCTACTTGATCGTGATGGATAAGCTTTTTGATGTGCTGTTGCATTCGGTTTGCCAGTATTTTATTGAAGATTTTCACATCGATGTTCATCAGGGATATTGGCCTGAAATTTTCTTTTTTAGTTGTGTATCTGCCAGGTTTTGGTATCAGGATGATGTTGACCTCATAAAATGAATTAGGGAGGATTCCCTCTTTTTGTATTGTTTGGAATAGTTTCAGAAGGAATGGTACCAGCCTCTCTTTGTACCTCTGATAGAATTCGGCTGTAAAGCCATCTGGACCTGGACTTTTTTTGGTTGGTAGGCTATTAATTGCTGCCTCTACTTCAGACCTTGTTATTGGTCTACTCAGGGATTCAACTTCTTCCTGGTTTAGTCTTGGGAGGGTGTAAGTGTCCAGGAATTTATCAATTTCTTCTAGATTTACTGGTTTATATGTATACAGTTGTTTGTGATAATCTCTTATGGTAGTTTGTATTTCTGTGGAATGAGTAGTGATATCCCCTTTTTTATTTCTTATTGCATCTATTCGATTCTTCTCTCTTTTCTTTTTTATTAGTCTGGCTAGTGGTCTCTCTATATTATTGACCTTTTCAAAAAACCAGCTCCTGGATTTATTGATTTTTTGAAGGGTTTTTTGTGTTTCTATTTCCTTCAGTTCTGCTCTGATCTTAGTTATTTCTTGTCTTCTGCTACCATTTGAATTTGTTTGATCTTGCTCTTGTAGCTCTTTTAATTTTGATGATAGGGTGTTGATTTTAGATCTTTCCTCACTTCTCATATGGTCATTTAGTGCTATAAATTTCCCTCTGGACACTGCTTTAAATGTGTCCCAGTGATTCTGGTACATTGTGTCTTCATTCTCATTGGTTTTAAAGGACATCTTTATTTCTGCCTTCATTATTTATCCAGTAGTCATTCAGGAGCAGGTTGTTCAGTTTCCATGTAGTTGTGTGGTTTTGAGTGAGTTTCTTAATACTGAATTCTAATTTGATTACACTGTGGTCTGAGAGACTGGTTGTTATGATTTCTGTTCTTTTGCCTTTCCTGAGGAGTGATTTACTTCTAGTTATGTGGTCTATTTTAGAGTAAGTGCAATGTGGTGCTGAGAAGAATGTATATTCTGTATATTTGGGGTGGAGAGTTCTATAGATGTCAACTAGATCCACTTGGTCCAGATGTCAGTTAGATCCACTCAGTCCGATATCCAGGACTTGAACTCAGTCCGGACTGAGTTCAAGTCCTGGATATCTGTGTTAATCTTCTGTCTCATTGATCTGTCTAATATTGACAGTGGAGTGTTAAAGTCTCCCACTATTATTTTGTTGGAGTCTAAGTCTCTTTGTAGGTTGTTAAGAACTTGCTTTATGTATCTGGGTGCTCCTCTATTGGGTACATATATATTTAGGATAATTAGCTCTTCTTGTTGCATTGGTCCTTTTACCATTATATAATGCACTTCTTTGTCTTTTTTGATCTTTGTTAGTTTAAAGTCCTTTTTCAGAGAGTAGGATTGCAATCCCTGCTTTTTTTTTTTTTAGTCTCCATTTGCTTGGTAAATCTTCCTTCATCCCTTTATTTTGAGCCTATGTGTGTCTTTGCACATGAGATGGGTCTCCTGAATACAGCACACTGATGGGTCTTGACTTTTTATCCAATTTGCCAGTTGTGTCATTTGATTGGGGAATTTAGCACATTTACATTTAAGGTTAGTATTGTTATGTGTGGATTTGATCCTGCCATTTTGATGCTAGCTGGTTGTTTTGTGTGTTAGTTGACACAGTTTCTTCATTGTGTTGATGCTTTTTACCATTTGGTACATTTTTGGAGTGGCTGGTACTGGTTGTTCCTTTCTATGTTTAGTGCTTCTTTCAGGAGCTCTTGCAAGGCAGGCCTGGTAGTGATGAAATCTTTCAGCAATTGCTTGCCTGTAAAGGATTTTATTTCTCCTTCACTTATGAAGCTTAGTTTGGCTGGATATGAAATTCTAGGTTGAAATTTCTTTTCTTTAAGAATGTTGAATATTAGTCCCCGCTCTCTTCTGGCTTGTAGGGTTTCTGCCGAGAGATCTGCTGTGAGTCTGATGGGCTTCTCTTTGTGGGTAACACGACCTTTCTCTCTGGCTGCCCTTAGCATTTTTTCCTTCATTTCAACCCTGGTGAATCTGATGATTATGTGCCTTGGAGTTGCTCTTCTTGAGGATTATCTTTGTGGTGTTCTCTGTATTTCTTGGATTTTAGTGTTGACCTGCCTTTCTACGTTGGGAAAGTTCTCCTGGATAATATCCTGAAAAGTGTTCTCCAGCTTGGATTCATTCTCCCCGTCACATTCAGGTACACCAATCAAATGTAGATGAGGTCTTTCCACATAATCCCATATTTCTTGGAGGCTTTGTTCATTTCTTTTCACTCTTTTTTCTCTAATCTTGCCTTCTCATTTTATTTCATTGAGTTGATCTTCAATCTCTGACATCCTTTCTTCTGCTTGACTGATTTGGCTGTTGAAGCTTGTGTATGCTTTGTGAAGTTCTCAGGCTGTGTTTTTTGGCTCCATCAAGTTGTTTATGTTCTTCTCTAAGCTGATTATTCTAGTTAGCATTTCATCTAACTTTTTTCCAAGGTTCTTAGTTTCTTTGCATTGGGTTAGAACAGACTCCTTTAGCTGAGAAGTTTGTTATTACCCAGCTTCTGAAGCCTGCTTCTGTCAATTTGTCAAACTCATTCTCCACCTAGTTTTGTTTCCTTGCTGATGAGGAGTTATGATCTCTTGGAGGAGAATAGGCATTCTGATTTTGGTGATTTCATCCTTTTTATGTTGGTTTCTTCCTATCTTTGTGGATTCATCTACCTTTGGTCTTTGAAGTTGGTAACTTTTGGATGGTGTCTCTGAGTAGACATCCTTTCTGTTGTTGTTGAAGCTATTTCTTTTTGTTTATTAGTTTTTCTTCTAACAGTCAGGCCCCTCTGCTGCAGGACTGCTGGAGGTCAACTCCAGACCCTGCTTGCCAGAGAATCACCTGCAGGGGCTGCAGAACAATAAGGGTTGCTGCCTATTCCTTCCTTTGGTATCTTCATCCCAGAAGGGTACCTGCCAGATGTCAGCCAGAAGTTTTCTTTATGAGGTGCCTCTTTGTATATACAGGGATCAGGGAGCCACTTGAGGAGACAGTCTGTCCTTTATCAGAGCTCAAGTGCTGTGCTGGGAGCTCCATTGTTCTATTCAGAGCTGCCGAGCAGGGACATTTAAGTCTGTTGCTGCAGAACTCACAACCACCTCTTTTCCCAGGTGCTCTGTCCCGGGAAGGTGGGGCTTTATTTATAAGTTCTTGACATGCTGCTGCCTTTTTTCAGAGATGCCCTGCCCAGCAAAGAAGGAGTCTAGTCACAGTCTGCCTCCAGAGGCATTGCTGAGCTGCCGTGGGCTCTGCCCGGCTGCTGTGTAAACTTCCTTATGGTTTTGTTTACACAGGTAAAGTTAGAACTGCCTCAGTGTGGCAGACTGCTTCAGTAATAGCAGATTGCCTCAGTCATGGCAGATTGCCTTGGTAATAGCGGATTGCCTTGGTAATGGCAGATTTCCTCGGTAATGGTGGACTGCCTCAGTAATGGCAGATGGCCTTGATAATGATGGACACCCTTCCCCCCACAGAGCTTGACTGTCCCATGTCAAGCTCAAACTGCTGCACTGGCTGCAGAACTCTCAAGCCAGTGTGTTTCAAATGGCTGGTTTTTGTGGGAGTGGGACCTGTTGAGCCATATCTCCTGGCTCCCTGCTTTTAGCCCCCTCTTTTTCATGTAATAGGTGGTTGTCTCCCAGGCATTCCAGGCACCAGTTAAAATGGCTGCCCAGATTTGTGCGGGTTTTTATGCTGAAAAACCCATGGCGCCGGCTGAAACAGCCATGCTGGAAACCCATAGCACTTTTCAGCTCTGGGAATCTCCTGGTCTGTGGGCCATAAAAAGCATGGTATCTGGAGTGCTGGAGTGGCTGGAAAAGCCCCTGATGGCCTCCGTGGGGCGGGAGGGGGTGTCCTCTAGTTCAGCCACTTCCCAGATGAGGCAGTGCCCCACCCTGCCTTGGCTCACTCTCCTTGGGCTACACCCACTGTCCAACCAGATCCATTGACATGCACCTGGTACCTCAGTTGGAAATGCGGAGTCACTCTCGCTGGGAACTGCGCTCCGGAGGTGTTCCTATTCAACCATCTTGGCCGCTCTCAAACCAAAATCATGGTATCTTAAGGCCCATCTAGGCTGAAAATAAATCCAAGTAGGTGAAAATGAGTGCTTTTGGATTTCTGAGCTGATACTTCATGGTACTAAAATAGCAATATTATTTCTACTCCCACTTATTAAGGAACTACTTTGCATTTGAAAATTCAGAGGAGACTTCTTGCCATCTGTGAATAGGTTTTATTTTTTATTAACTCTATAGAGGTTATCCTAACAATTAAAATAGTCTTAGAGGCAGAGACAGAGAGTAGGGTTCCTAGAGATTTAGTACAAACTCCATGACTTTCAGATTAGGAAAATAGACCAAGGAGAACTTGTCCAAGAGGACACAGAAAATGTATGGTACAACATCTGGAATGTGACTCTAGATTTCATGACTCCCATTTCTTTTAACCTTTAAGAGATTCCCTTATGCCTCAGCATGCCTTAGGTGGATGGTGTCTAAATTTGAGGGCAATATGTTGAATCAGGATATATGCAGTGCCATCCTTACCAAGTCATTTTATAGGATAAATTGTGCCTTTATCTCATGCTTTTTCTCCTAACATCTTTTCCCTAAACACAAAGAGTTCTCATATCTCTTGTCCTTTGTCATCTCAGAGTTTACTTAGAGCACCCATGAAGGAGTATCACCTGGGAAACTCACCTGTGCTCGATCCATTGATTTTATGTATCCCCCCTCTAAGTCCTCCTTGGGTCATTTCTTTTTACCTCCTTGGCAGTTTGGAAGACGATCTGATGAAAATGCATCACTTCTGGGGTGTTAATGACTCTTTATGATGCCTTATTTCCCTGTGCCTTTTTACACACCCCTTCACCAATCAGCTAATCAGGTCCATCTTTAGCAGAGAGCAACAGAAAAAGCCAAAATAGATGTACTACTAATCACATTATATTGTCAAAAAACTTTTTTAGAAATAATTTTAGACTCACAGCTGTTGTAAAAAAGCATAGGAAGTTCAGGTGTACACTTTGACCAGGCTAACATGATCAGTGATAACATCTTACATAACCATAGTACTTTAACCTGTTGAAGAAACTGGTGAGAAGATACTCCTGAGAGCAAACTGCTTTCTTGGAAAGCGAGGGCTTCCTTGTGGGCATCTCTGTATGACACCCAGTGCAGGGTGGACCTGCTCTGACTTTAGCCCTATTCATCTTTTTCTAGTTTTAATTTATGATGCTTTCATGATTTTCCACAAACAAATGAACAAATAAACACAGAAAGAAGGTTGTGCTTGAACTGACCTGGCCAGAGGAAAAACTGATCTTAAAATGGATTCTCTTACCAATAATGGATTCTCTAATGTTGACTCTTGGGGCTGGCCCATTTCTTTTGATCCCCATGAATTTCCTAGGTCTTATTTTGAGGTTTGCTTAGTAAAGGCAATATTTTTAAAATGTTAATATATTCATGAATTATTCTGAAGTTATTGTATGGAAAGAAAAGCATTTGGGAGTTTGGAGTGGTTAGCAGTTAATGGTATTCAAACCCATTTTGATAAGGTCTTGATGCAGTGAATTGTTTCTTTTTTTTTTAACATGCTTTTTTCTCATAGCAGTTATTTTTATGGATTCAAAGAACAAATTCAATGTTATATGCCAGTATTATTTTAAATATGGTGCAGTACTGTGAAGGCTAGTAGGGGACATTGAAATGAAAACTCTAGTTTGAAACTAGATGCCTTGAAACTAGATGCCTTTGAAACTAGAGTTTCAAACTAGAAACTAGAATGAAAAGTGTTTTCTAGAATGAAAACACTTCACTCTTTCTTTTTCTTTTTTTTTTTTAGTATGGGGCAGATTTCTCAACATCATCTCTGTTGGCTCTTTGGACCAGATAATTCTTTGTCATGAGGGGCTGTCCCATGCATTGTGGGGTATTTAGCAACATTTTTGGCCACTAACCGCTGGTATCACTCCCCACCCCACCCTGCACCTCCTGCAGTCTTGAGCATCAGAAATGTCTCCAGACATTGCCAAATGTCCCTTGGGGGACAGAAGCCACCCCAAGTTGAGAATCACTAATGTGGAGTAATGGAAAGAAGTCTAGGTGGGTTTTATAAGGCTTTGGTCTGGTTTTATTTCTGCCACAGATAAGCTGAGTGGCTTAATCCTTCATCTCTAGAAGGAGGAACTTTGTCTGAAAAAGCTTGATGGTCATCGCCAGCCCTAAAATTCCATTATTTAAAAAAAAATACTTAAAAATGAAATTTATCATCAGACTAATGGTAAATTCTGTGTACTGTTAGACAGCAACAAGACATTGTGGGAGCCCTTTCTAAAGCTGGTGTTGGAGAAGAGCGTTATTCACAGAGTAAGGATATTGCCGTTTTGTTTTGTTTTTAAATTCTGTGTTCAAATACAGTTGGGAACTTGCCTATTCAAAAAGTTAAATGGGCTCCCTTTTTTCTGTGGTACTTCTTAAGCTTTTAGTGTGCTGATGTGCATTGGGAATCTTTAAGAGGTAGCTTTGCAGTATTCTGCAAATTTTTGATCATGGAACACTTTATTCACAGAGTATCTTAACATAAAACATTTTGTGAAACGGTAGGATAGAGCGTGAGTTTTGCTGGGTAGATTATGTTTTAGTGTTTTTTATTCTTTTTTTTAAATTGCTCATCCATTAATTCAGCATCTATTTACTTATTGGGTATCTGATGTGTGTGAGGCACTAAGGTTATAGCAATAACATGGGGTGAGCAGTGTGCTGTGTGCATAGCCTGTAGAATTTGCATCCTGTCTCTTATATTTTGTTGGTAGACTGTTTAGCCTTTCTGGGTATAAACATCAGCCTTTTCTGAAGATAGGAGAACTTATGCAGAAGTTGAGAAATAGGGGAGGCTCATTAGGAGGAACAGCCCAAGGTGAGTCTGGCATGCCATGTGAAGGGCTGGGGCTTTGTCCTGTAGATAGCAGGGAGTCACTGGAGAGTTTTAGCAGTGGATTTGCATTTTAGCTCACTGTGGCCACTGCATACTTTTGAGTAGGCAAAGATTGAAATTCATCCAGGAGATAATAGAGTTTGAACCATGACTGTTGAAATAGTGTTGGTAAAGAGGAGAAAGATTCAGAAAATGTTTGGAAATAAAGTTGGCAGGAGTTGTTAAAGTTTGGATATATGAGAGAAAAAAGAAGTATAAGTACAGTTTGGGTGAGTAGGATAATTCATCCATTAATTCTACAGGAATTTATTGAGCTCCTACTTTGCTGGTGTATTACTCAGGGTTCTCTAGAAGGACAGAACTAATAGAATATATGTGTATATGCAAGGGGGTTTATTAAGGAGAATTGACTCACATTATCACAATGTAAAGTCCCACAATAGGCCATCTGCAAGTTGAGGAGCAAGGAAGACAGCAGTGGATCAGCCCAAGTCCCCAAACCTCAAAAGTAGGGAAGCTGACAGTGCAGCTTTCAGTCTTTGGCCAAAGGCCCAAGAAAGAGCCCTTGGCAAACCACGACTCTGAGTCCAAGAGTCCAAAAGCTGAAGAACGTGGACTCTGAGGGCAGGATGCATCCAGCATGGGAGAAAGATGGAGGTCGGAAGACTCCGCAAGTCTACTTTATTCTAGCCTCGCTGGCCATTGCTTAGATGGTGCCCATCCAGACTGATGGTGGGTCTGCCTCTCTCCATCCACTGACTCAAATATTAATCTCCTTTGGCAGCTCCCTCAAAGACACATCCAAGAACAGTATTTTGTATCCTTCAATCTAATCAAGTTGACACTTAATATTAACCATCAAAAGTTCATCCCTTATCAACTTGAACCCATACACATCTCCTGAGGTCACAAATAATCTCCAAATAAGGACAATAATTATGCCCAACATAATATAGCTTTCTCTTGTACAACTGGAAGCACACTAATCCTTAACCTAAATGCTATTACATAAAGTTAACAATACTTAAATACTGATATGAAGTCAATAAATCTTACATCACATGATAAAGAAAAAAGGAAATAAAATGAAGATATTTTCTTAGTGCAAGTGTATATGTGCACATATTCTTTATTATTATACTTTAAGTTCTGGGGTACGTGTGCAGATCTTGCAGGACTGTTAAATAGGTATACACATGCCTTGGTAGTTTGCTGCCTTAATTCCCCCATCACCTACATTAGGTATTTCTCCTGTTATCCCTCTCCAATCTCCTCACCCCTTGCTATCCCTCCCTTAGCCCCCTACCCACCAATAGACTCCAGTGTGTGATGTTCCCTTCCCTGTGTCCATGTATTCTCATTGTTCAACACCCACTTATGAGTGAGAACATGTGGTATTTGGTTTTCTGTTCTTGTGTCAGTTTGCTGAGAATGATGTTTTCCGGATTCATCCATGTCCCTGCAAAGGACATGAACTCATCATTTTATATGGCTGCATAGTATTCTGTGGTGTATATATGCCATATCTTCTTTATCCAGTCTATCATTGATGGGCATTTGTGTTGGTTCCAAGTCTTTGTACATGCACATATTCTTAACAAAATTAGGAGGACATATTCACGACAATTACAAATGCTGCAACTATTCATGTGGTCACAGCTGGTATTGATGACTACTTTTTTCTACTACTAATTCTGTATTCCCTTTGCCTTCAGCAAGCACCTCAGTGGATTTTAGTTTTTTACCTGGTGTAGTGACCCAAACAATCACTCCTTAAGGATCTGGGCCATTTGTAGTCCTGCCTGGATTGGGTTGTTGTAGTTTCCCATTGACCTTAATCACAGGGCATGGTAATACTAGGAGATGCCATAAGGGATCTCCTATATTCCATGGATACTCTTCCTTACCTCCATTGTAGAGTAGTAGACTAATTTTATCTTGATAGTCTATATCAGTCACCCCAGCCAACACTACTCCCTTCTTAGCCTGTTGACTTAGAGGTAGGAGGACCCCAAAGTGACCAGGTGACAATCTTAACTTTCAGTTCAATTGAATCGTTGTGTCTGTAGCATTCCTCCCTCTGGGACTAAGACTTCTAGGCCAGCAGAATGTAATGTTATAGGAACAGGAAGTAAGAATTTTGCTAGTGAGTTATTAGGGGTGATGGTGAGTGGTGCCACTTCCATTTCCACTCCTTGATTTTTGGACCTGTGAATCCTGGCTAAGGGAGAAACAGTACCTTATATTGGATGCTGATTCAGAGCATACACAGCCTTCTGGAGAACTTCACCCAAGCCCTGAAAAGTATTGTCGCCTAGTTGGCATTGTAATTGTGACTTCAAAAGGCCATTCCACCGTTCTATCAATCCAGCTGCTTTAGGATGTTGAAGAACATAGTAAGACCAGTGAATTCCATAAGCATGCACCCATTGCCACACTTCTTCAGCTGTAAAGTGAGTGCCTCAGCCAGAGGCGATGCTGTGTGGAATGCCATGATGGTGAATACCATCCATTAGTCCATGGATGGTAGTCTTGGCAGGAGCATTGCATGCAGGATGGGCAAACCCAGGTTCGGAGACGTGTCTATTCCAGTGAAAGCAAACCACTGCCCTTTCCACGATGGAAAAGGTACAATATAATCGACCTGCCACCAAGTAGCTGGCTGATCATCCTGAGGAATGGTGCCATATTGAGGGCTCAGTGTTGGTCTCTGCTGCTGGCAAATTCAGCAGTCAGCAGTGGCCGTAGCCAGGTCATCTTTGGTGAGTGTAAGTCCGTGTTGCTGAGCCCATGTGTAACCTCCATCCCTGCCACCATGGCCACTTCATTCATGGGCCCATTTAGCGATGACAGGGGTGGCTGGGAAAAAAGGCTGAGTGGTGTCTACAGAATGAGTTATCCTGTCCACTTGATTATTAAAATTTTCCTCTGCTGAGGTCACTCTTTGGTGAGCACTCACATGGGATACAAATATTTTGACAGTTTTTGACCAGTCAGAGAGGTCCATCCTTAAAATTTTGTATATTCATATTAACCTATTATCAAATATTATCAAATTGCCCTCATAGCACCATAGTTGCATGGTAAGATGGGCAGTTAAACAAGCAATAATGATAGAAGGTGGTAAGTGCCATAGTATGACAGCTACATGGCTCTATAGGGGCTCATTTGAGGGCAACCATCCTGGTCTAGGAGGCTAAGGATGGTTTTCTGGAGAGATTCAGTTTATTTCTACTAAATAGGAGATTAATTTCATACTAGAGATTATAAGGATGGAGTTGGATGAGGTATATTGTAAGCTGAGGACGTACCTGTGAAAGCCTGAAGAGTCCTGTTACTCTTTTTTTTAAAGAAATGTGATATGACTTTCTATAATTTCTGAATCCATTTGCTAATGAATTCTGTTTTCATGGAGTTATCTTGTAAAATAAGACAAGATAAAGACAAAGACATGGCTTTTTCATGTATATGTGTTTTTACAAATAAATAATTGAAAAGTCCAGTAATCCCTTTGGAGAAGGGCTTTAGCGATGATGCTGTCAAGACCCTTGTCAAAAGAATAAACCACACCTGATTGACCTGGTGGATACATTCATTCCATACATAATTGAATAGTTAGAGACTGTACAGTAAATGCAGTTTTGCCTTTAATCTGAATATGTAGTCTGATGATTTGTAAAAACCTTCTTAGTGGGAACAGCAGGTTATTCTGCCTGGGTGGGAGCCTTTTTACTAACTTAAGCAGCTGTTTAAACTTTCATAAGCAAAGTAATTATTAAATGTTTCATGAACATATTGGTTGGAACATTTGTTTACATTTTAACCTTGAGTTGGAAAGTTTTGGGGGGTGGGGTTAAAGAGTTTTAAGCTGGCAAAATTCATTCTTTTTTCATTCTTATTATAAACTTTTTATGGCTTAGAACCAGCCAACCTAAATCATGGAAGGAAAAATACATGTGTGGCAAGCATGAGACATTTCATTGTTTATTTTTCAAATTTCTGAAATGTGCTCATAGCTGTGTATGCCTCTGGGCTCATAAAGACAGCAAATGGAAATAGCTCAAGCCAGACAGGCTGTTTTACATAGATAGCCACCCAGGTAGGCAAGGAGAACCTTGGAGTTTACTCTTTCCTGGACTCAAGTCATATTAGTGTGCCAAAATGGAATTTTCAAGCAGGAGGATATGATCTTTCATAGGTCTGAACACCTTGCCTTTTTAAATGATGGACCCATTTAATAATAATCTTAATCAGAAGATGAGGAATGGTAGAGTACTTAGTATGTGGCAAGTGTATATGACACATAGTAGTCTAAGCATTTCTCATACATTATCTCCTTTAATGTCCACCACACCCTTGTCAAGCTATGCTGTTATACCCATATAATAGATGAAGAGAAGGCTTAGAGAGGCCACAGAATTTGCAAAGCTTCTGAGTGGCTAAGCTGGAATTTAAATTCATCTGTCCTATCCAAGAACAATTCACTAACCTGTACTCCTTAGCGCCTTTTTATTCTAGTTTGCAAAGTGCTGCTACCTAAAGAGTTTCCCATTTACTCTGAATGAAAAAAGAAAACCAGAACAACCATCAGCATCAATAGCAACTAATATCTGTTGGACACCTACTATGTGCAGGACACTATGTTATAAGCTTGGGAAATATTTTCTTTTCTTGTTTTTAATTTTTGTTTTTGAGATGGAGTCTAGCTCTGTAGCCCAGGCTGGAGTCCAGTGGTACAATCTTGGCTCACTGCAACCTCTGCCTCCCAGTTTCAAGCGATTCTCCTGCCTGAGCCTCCCAAGTAGCTGGGACTACAGGCACCTGCCACCACGCCCAGGTAATTTTGTATTTTTGGTAGAGACGGGGTTTCACTATGTTGGCCAGGCTGGTCTCAAACTCCTGACCTTGTGATCCACCCCCCTCGGCCTCCCAAAGTCCTGGGATTATGTGCCCGGCCTTGGGAAATATTCTGGGACTGAGAAGAAAGAAGATAACAAGGTTCTTGCCCAGTGGCTGGTGAGGAAAATAGGCAGTAAGTTCTGGAGCTCTGACTGTGCAGTGCTAGTGCAGGGCCTGCTGCACTGTGTCCTGGCTGGCCCAGTCCTAATGTCTGCATATAGTACTTTACAATTTGTAATGTGGCCTCACTGATATTATCCTGCATAATTCCAACAATAGGGTTGATAATTACAATTCCCATTTTAAAGATGACGAAGCTTTAAAGAAAGATTCAGAGGGACAAAATAATGACTAAGGTCAGGCACATACCAAAATATGTGGAAAATACGATTCAAAATGTGATTCCTCTGTAACTTGCTATAGTCATTGCCTAGAGCCCTGCAATTTTATATAGCATAAAATAAATGCTTTAAAGATGACCTGAAACACAACCTTAAAAAAATGAAAGCCTTTAAATAATCATAATTACAATATAATGATGTAATGAGAGCAATTTTAGTGGTAAATATGTCCACATTTTTTTTTATTTCTATCTAAAAGATGGAAGTGAAATCCCTTCCTCTGCATGTGTACTGTACTTAGTGTCTGACATCTGGTGAATAGAATATTGCAGAAGTGCTGGGGTATGGCAGCCAAGATTAGAACATAAAACACAGTGCAGCTTCCTCCTTGCTCTTTCTTTTGGATCACTTGCTCTGGGAGAAGCCAGCTGCCATACTGTGAGGAGTACTTGGAGAGGTCCACGTGGTAAGACACTGAGTTCTTCTGCTATCAACCAGCACAAACTAGCCCACACATAAATCCACAATGTCCAGTCTAGCCTTCAGGTGACTTAAACCCTGTCTGATATTTTGACTACAACCTTATCAGAGACCGTAAGCCAGAACCATCCAGCTATGCCACTCCCAGATTCTTGACTCACAAGAACAGTGTGAGATAATAATTGTTTATTTTTTTAATCCACTAAGTTTTGGGGTGAACTAATACAGCAATCAAAGGGCACAAGATACGCAGAAAGAAATAACTGTGTCTAAGCTGTCACAAAAGATGTGGGCACTAAAAGGTGAGAAATATGAGCAGGAACTTTCACGTGGACAAGGAATTTATTGGGAGGTATTCTGGGCAAAGAGAAGAGTGTGTGCAAGAAAGTGTGGAAGTGTGCCACAGCAAGGCACATGTTTGAAGCAGCACAGTACAGAACAAGACAAGAATCACACCAAGAAATGCATTGTATCATAATTTAACAACCAATGTTCTTAAGAGTGACTTGGAGTCTGCAAGAAGTTAAGTTCCATATGAACTATTTAAAAAGATAGGAAAGCAATTAAAACATTTTAGAAATATTTCAAAAAATTTTAATAAGTGTCATATAAATTTTTAGTTAGAGTCTAAGTTACCCAGAAAAGCCACTTCCCTGTGTTCTTACTTCACTAGACTGTCTGGTTTCATGTTTTGAAAACTTTAACTTAAATGTAGAGCCAAGAAGTAACTAATGAAGAACACCTGGATTTTCTGCAGGATTGCACTACACCAATTCTGCTACAACAATCAGGTAGAAATTAACATTTTATAACCAGTTATATGTTTTACTTGGCATCATGCTAACCAAATGAATTTTTACAAAAGAGAATTGCCCAAATTGACTTGTTATTCTACACCATACCTCATTCATTGACTGACTGTTTATTGAGTGCCATCCATGTGTTACCCACTGTGATAGGCCCATAAAACAAAGCTTTACAGTTGCAAAATCACTTTGCATCCCAGTTTCAGCTCTACTGTTTTCTAGAGTTAATAGAAGTTCCTGGAAAAAAGACTATGCTTAGTGTTTAACTTGGGATTTTAATATAAAATTAATACCTATTCATTTGAAATAAAGGGAAAGTGAAAAGAAATTTTGCTTGGAAATACATGAACTCAAAGACAGTTGCTGTTAGCATCTTGCTGCACTTCCTTCACTCTATTTTCTTCTAGGAGTTTCTTTATAAAGTTATAATACTTTATAGATACTGTCAATTCTAGTTTTTGTTTAACATCAGGCAAAATATCTCTTGAAACAGAATTTTTAATGTATTTAAGTTATTCTAACAAATGGATATCCTGCAATTTAGTTAACCTGTCATTAGATGTTTTGATTATATATGAATCTTTTAGGAAAAATGATGTCATAGTTAAATAAATATGTAGCTAGGGAATTTTGAATGTGTCTTTTGAACTGTTTATGGGCTTTGTGATAATTGGGTAATTTTAAATGATTATCAGTGGGAAGCTTAGGAAGAGGTTAACATGATTTCTTTCTCTTTCAAGAGAACTGCCTTTGTAAGGTTCTGAGATGACCACTGTGGCCATGTGCCCAATGTGCTGTCATAGTTATACTGTTAGTTAAATTAAATATGAATGATTGGATGGAGAACCTTATTATTCTGTGCACATTCTTGATTCTTAATTTAAGGTTAAACTAACTTAATTTAATGTCATGTGAATTTTTAGCAGCAATTATGGACAGTTAATGCATGTTCTTCCTTAGTTATGCCTCATCTCTTTGCAAAATTACGATATTTCATTCCAAATTTATTCTGACCGGATTTAAATGTAGCTGTTTCTTCTCTTTTCCCTCAGTGTTTATATCAAAGGGTTTTGAGTTTATACTGTAAACCTCCATTTGTATATTTTCATAATAAGTCTCGAAGAACCTAGCCTGGATATGAGGGCACTGGAATAAAAGCAAATGAGGGTACTGGACCCAGTGCTTTCTCTATCCTTGAGGGGACATTGTACAGACAATAGAGATGCTATCTTAACATCTCTGTTTGAGTTTTTCCACTCTCTGCCTGTCTTGCATACCACTCTAACCAATACTCCTTAAGTAAGCCTCTATAGTAGTATGCATCTATCAACCCTCTATTTAAAAAGGCAGTGGCTTCACACTTCCTATAAGATAATAGTCAATAGTCCTTGAATCTGGCATTCAAACTTTTGAATCTACAAGATGATACACTGGTCATACCTTTTCCTGACTACTTTCTGGAGTCTTTTCCCAGAACACTCTGTTCCACGTATTTGGTGTCACTTTCCTGTCTCTGGGCCTTCCTCATACTGACCCCTTTTTTCTATAACTGACTGTTGAAATCTTACCTATTCTGTCTTTTTTCATTTATTTGTTGATTGTTTCAATAAAATTAATTTACTTAATAAGTATTTACTGAGCACTCATTGCTCATCAGATACCATTCAAGAGCCTCCTGAAATGCCACCTTCCCTGAGTAACCTCTCTTAACCACTCACCCATATAGTGTTTCTCTTTTCAGAACTTCCATAGGTCTCTTTTTTTATGCTTTCCATAAAATTGGTCACAAATCCCATACCTTATTTATGTGCATATAGGAGCATCTAGTGGAAACTCAAAATTGCTTTTAAAATTAACGTAAATGATTGAATGAACAAGAATGAACTAATGCATGAAAGAAAAGTTATGCCTTCTGCACCAGCAGAAGCTAATGACTAAAATAAAATAGTTAAACTGGACTAGAAATTTAAGATTGTTATGGATTTCTAGTCTAGGAAACACCCTCAATGTGGTTTCCATATTGGATTATCCCAACAGAGAAAGATATGGAATCCCCATCTTCTGATTCCCAGATCATTACTCTTTCTGCACCATGTTATCACCTGCTACCCTATTAAAAGTGGAAGGCATAGGCAGTATTATAATTTGTTACTGCTTTTCATTATTAAACATAGTGTTTTAAGGACAGCATTGAATAGGAAGATTCTTTTTTCAGAGTGCCACCACCTATTTTAACATTTAAAAGGGCAAATATATAAACCTGAATGGTAAGAAAGACATAGCAGATTAACTAATGTTGAAAGATGAATTATTTTGAACATGAGAAGGGGCTATGGACTTTGATTAATTCCTAAGAAAAGTAGACCACAAACTCAACGTCTGTGCTTTTCTTTATCTAATTGTGATATTAGAATATGTGTGGACTTTGACAGTGACACCTAAATGGTTTTACTTGCTTCGTTGTTTCCTTATTAACTCTATGAAAGAGGAACACAAGTTGAGCATCTCCAATCTAAAAATAAACTCTGGAATGCTCCAAAATTTGAAACTTTTTTGGGTACCAACATAACTCCACAAGTGGAAAATTCTATACCTGACCTCACATGATGGGTCACAGTCAAAAGGTAGTAAAAAATTTGTTTCATGCACAAAATAATTAAAAAGGTTGTATGAAATTATCTTCAGACTATGTGTATAAGGTATATATTAAACATAAATTAATTTTATGTTTACACTTGGGTTCCATTTTCATGATATCTCACTATGTATATTCAAATATTCCAAAATCTGAAAAATCCCAAATCCAAAACATTTCTGGTACCAAGCATTTCAGACAAGGAATACTCAACATATGAGACTCTGGAGGTGAATTTTTGTTTGTTTGGTTGGTTGGTTGGTTTTTGCAGGAAATTGTTGAAGTCACAGAAGGGGCGCATTCCGTAGTTAGAGGTTCCCTTTTAATTTGCACACCATGCCGAAGCCGAGTAGGTGTGATTCTCCTTCTGGAGATGATCATTCTTTCAAAATGAATTACCGTGAATTCTGTTTTTTAAAAATAGACTTCTAGGGCAGAGAAGGGGGAAAAACATAGGGAACTGATAATTAAGGTGTCAGGGCTTGAGAAAGTTATTTTTGTCTACCCAAGACCCCTTCCTTTGGAAACAGCACCTCTCCCAGTATTTATGCTTCTGGTGGACTGCTAACCTGCACTCCTAAGAACTGGAATCTTGAGGAAGACACAGAGGGATACAAGCAGTTGGGGCTGAATCATCCATGATGGTGTCCTGGGCAGTTCGGAATCTCTGAACCTCAGTTTTTCCTCCCTCAAAAATGGGAGTCTATGTCTCACTGAGTTATTTGAGGATTCAGTGAGATGATGTCTCTGCAAGCTTTGGCACAGAGTTGTTATTCAATGAATGTTAGCTACCACTCTTTGAGGTTAGTAGTCCTGGGGACAATTCTTTTTCCACCCTAAAGATGGAAAAGGAAAGGAAACTTTCTATTGAGAAGGCAGCAAATGCAAAATCGTTGAAACTGCTTGTGAAGAATATCCAACTATTCAAATTTTGAATTAGCAAAAGATAATCAGATGATTGTGAACTGCTGCTTTGTTACAGTCCTGCTGTTAAAACCCACAATATTTCATTCTTAAAAAATCAATAGTACTGAAAAAATTCAGATTTCTTGTTGGGTGAGTGAGTGGCGGGATGTAAAGGGAGTAAAAAGGGTGGTAGTTTATAAAGGAACTAGCCATCCAGCTATCCAGAGACCAAGTCCCTGTTTTAATGAATGGAATTATGGAGACGCTCCAGCATATTAATAAATGTCCCACTATGGGTGGTGAGAGCTTCAAATGTAAAACAGAGCATATTGGATTTGGTAATAAGAACACAGAGAATTATAAATGAGATGTCCAGGAGGCATCTAAGTTAAGGACACCTAAGACAAGACTTTATATTCTAGTTGATAAAAAGTTGTAAGTAAAATTAGGGTGCTGAGGTAGAAAAAGAAAGGATCCTGCTGGCTGGAGGAATACTGATATGAAGTGATGGGGGAGTTTTGATCAAGCATGTATCCTTGGTATTTAATATGGGGACATGTAGAGAGTATTAGAAGCCCATAGGTACAGCCACATACATTCTTAAAATGTGACTTTTTGTTATATTATTTCGAGTTTGAGCAATCACCAACTTAGTAGCAGTTGTACAAAAAGTCATTGAGAAGTTGGAATGCATTTTCATATATACATTGTATTAGACCATTCTTGCATTGCTATTAAGATATACCTCAAACTGTGTACTTTATAAAGAAGAGCTTTAATTGGCTCATGACTTGGGAGACTTTACAGGAGGCATGGTGCTGACACCTGTTCAGCTTCTGGGGAGGCCTCAGGAAGCTTACAATCATGCTGAAGGTGAAGGGGAAGCAGGCATCTCACACGGTGGGAGTGGGAGCAAAAGAGAGAGAGAGTAGGAGGAGAGGTGCCATATACTCTTAAACAATCAGATTTCGTGAGAACTGACTCACTATTGCGAAGGCAGCACCAAGCCACGAGGGATCTTCCCCCATGATCTAAATACCTCCCACCACGCCCCACCTCCAGCACTAGGGATTACAATTCACCATGAGATTTGGGTGGGGATAAATATCCAAACTATATTATATATGAAGCTGCAAATTATTGTGTAATTCATATTCTACCATTAGGTATACCAGAACAAGGTATCAGGGTAAGAGAAAGTCGGTGTGAGGGGCACAAGATAATGGAGGAAGACAGTTCCTTCTATCATCTAGGGACTTTGGGCCAATTCGTGGGGAAAAAAATAGATGATGTTGTCTTTGATGATCCTTTTGTTGTTATTGTTTTGGTCCTCTTCTTCCAATTCCTGGTACCTTTTCTTTCTGACTAACAGAAGAACTCTCTTGTAAAACAGCTCAGTAACATAGGTATTATCCCAATGTTACAGTTGAAAAAATGAGTCTCAGGGAGGTTTAGTTAACTTGCTCAGCCAATATAATAAATAAATGGGAAAAGCCAATTTCATAATCAAGTATGTCTGGCTCTAAAACTCACGAAGTCCAACATTTTGGCTTGGAATGTCTGAGTTAACAGTGCCCCCACTAACAAAATGAAGAAATACAGAATGAATGGGTAGGGATGGGGTTTGGGCAAAGGAGAGATGAGCTTGGTTTTAAATATGTCGATTTTGAGCTGCCTCGGAAAAGCCATTTTGGGGTTTTCTGGTCACAAGAGAAATCTTGGTTTGTTTCCCAGTGGTAGAGATAGGTTAACTTAGAGTGTTTCATTTGCTGCAGAATTAGTGGAGGGTAGATAGTTGGGATAGATAGAGGTTGATAGATAGATAGTTGTTGGTACATTAGGTGTTTGAAAGTTGAGAAATGTCTGCAGTCACTAGTCAGTATTTCTATTGCTTAGCAACTCTGTTTCCTCATGTAGCCACAACAAATGGAACTTTCATATTTATTTTTCGTGCCTAAGAGTACATAGTGCTGCTTATGAATGATGCATAAGTGACAATTTTATACTGTGAGCATTACTCTGACTCTTGGAATCATAGAATCTCAAGGTTGGACAAGAACTTAATAGTTGGATTTGTTCTATATTCAGACTGCTTTACAGCTTCACGAGGTCCTGACTGACACATACAACTCATTTAGATAGCACTCCATATATGAAAAGTCTCAGTTTTGAGGTAACATCTTTATCCCTTTAAGCAAATTATTCCTGTTTTACACGTGAAGGACAAATCTCAATATCTGTTCTTCATGAGAGCTCATGGCACATTTAAAAACAGGCCCCATGTCTCTGCTGATTTTCTCTTTCCTGGGCTGAGCTCCTTTTCCATCTTTTCAGTAGCTCCTTAAGGGGATATATTCCTTGGGGGCAAGACTCTTTAGCCCAGGTTCTGAGAATGCACCTCACAGAGGGCTCCAGTGTCATCCCCCTCAGACATTGTCTAACTAGCAGAGAGCCACTCATCCATGGCTACACCCTTTGCCGGTGTAGTCCCCATCCAATGACAGCTTGGGATGGGGGTATAAAAGCTCAGTTATTTCAGTCCAATGTATGACAACTCTGACAAGCCATTTTAGTTTCAGAGCTGCTCATGGGGTCAGCTGAGTCTATTGTTGGGCTGCATTGCAACTTGACTCTTTTCTGTTCCTTCTTGAGTCCTTCGCCTCCCTTTCTCAGGTGTTCATTCCAAGGGCATAAACATTCTTCTGCCTGCCAACTCTGATGCAGAGTCTGCTTCTGGGGAACCCAACCTGCAATGTATGACTTCAAGTTTATGAAACCATTCCAATTTTTTATGGACTTAGACACATTGGTAGGGCTTCTGGAGTAGACAGATACCTAGGTGTAATCTCCTGTGTAATCATAATACATTTTGCTGTGAAGAATATTTTAAATTAAGTAAGATTCCATGAATCTAATGTATAGAGCTTGTACAGTAGAAAGTTTTCAGTGAGGATGTCTTAGCTTAGTTCCTCCTCAAAAGCAGAGTGTGAGACATATGTGAAGGAAATTATTTTATTTGAGGAAATTATTCCAAGGAGCATAAGTGGGAGACTGGGAATAGCAAAGAAAGGACAGCCAATCCAAGAGTTTATTGAGCTATTTACCACTATGAGGAACTGGATATACTTCCACTTGGGACCCTCTGGGAAGCCATGTAGGATTGTCTGCTAGAGGATGGAAGAGAAGAGTATGTACTTACCAGCTCTTAATCCCAGTTGGCCAAGCCTTGCTCCGTGAGGTGTGTTGATTCCCTTCCATTTCCAGATTTGTGTATGCCTCAGAACAGCTGAATGAGTGCCTGTCAGCCTTCGAGGAGGCTGGCACAGAAACCCCTGTGCAGAAAATGATGCTAGGTTCAGCGGAGGCAAGGTGCTATCAGGTTACCCCTGTGCACAAGTGGTTGCTGCAGCAATGGTGGAGGTAAAAAGTTCAACTGAGAAGATGTGAGACAGGGCACAAGAGGCGACTGATTCAAGGGGACAGCCACAAGCAGTAACATTGTATATCCAGGCCTCTCTTCATGAAGGACAGAGTGCGTTGAGCTGTATTGCTCTCAACAAGTCCATGGTGCTATTGCCAGACTCCTGTGATCACAAGAGGTGGAGAGACTTTCTGGTGAGTTCCATGTGATAAAGCAGTGTCCTCACTCATGAATAAACTACTTACCTTGGCTAGACTTATAGACAGTAAAATACCACAAGATAAATCACAGACACCACTATAGAAAAGTTCACATACCCCACTTGCTTTCCTACCAATAGAGGACATTTATTACCAAGTATTTTGACAATGGTTTGTCTTCAAGTTTCTTTAATGTCTTTGATTTAGCTGTTCTGCATCTGCTGCATATTGAATGTCACAGAGATTTGACTCTGATGGTATCAAGTCACAGTGGGGTTTATTGTTAAATTGAGGTGAGGGGTGAGGGACTTGGGAGATGGCTTGGAATCTAAATGAAAGGCCATCTTCTGTTGTATGGGCTAAGGCAGTGTTCTAACATCATAACCTGTACAGGAACACGTAGGATTCTTAAGTGTGAATTAGCCATGGAAGTAATTGGTCACAATAATCTCTGTCATTTCATAGACATAGATTTCATCAACATTTTCCTAATGAGCTCATCTTTGGGATGGCAAGTGGCATTGCTGTGTGCTTTTCTTTCAAAGATCTGAGCAATGTAGTCAGACAGCTAATTAGCATTTTTATTTACTTTGGGAGAGCTTTGAGTCCTGAGACCTGCATGAGATTTTCCTGGTAGTATTTCCAACTGTCTAACAAAACGTCAAAATTTTCATATTTGTCACTCCAGGAATTCAGTGTAAGACTACACAGACCAGGACTGAGAGGTTGGTGGCAACGAAAGAAGCTACTAAGAGCCTCACATCAATTAGATGAGATATCCAAAGCATGGAAGGAGGAGGGTCAGTTAAGGCAATGAGGGATAAACTGGGATCAAGTCAGGAGGCTCATCTCAGAACCAGGTAGAAGACTGAGCAGAAAGGAAGAGAAGGGGCCCCAAACCAAAGAGCCTATGTATAAAACTATATATAATTTTGTATATATAAATCGTAATTTAATTCTCACAGAAATGTTGTGAAGAATGTACTAATCTTATTATCAAACCAATTTAGCAGATGAAGTAACTGAGGCACAAAGGAGCCAAATAAATCGTCAAATGTTGTATAGGTAGTAAGTGGCTGAGCCTGGCTTTAAACCTTGGTAGTCTTTTCCCAAAGTTCATGCTCTTCTGAATATTACTTATTGTTCATGTACCTGTTTCAGAGGCAGAGTTTCTTATGGATTATAAATTTCCTTGCTGAAAGACCAGGACTGGTTCAGAATGTGTGTGGTGGGGAAGAGGGGTGTAACAGACACACCTTTTGTAGACGTCCTTCCATCCATCTGGGCTCATTGCATCTTTCACTGCACCACCCAGGGAACTGCCCCCTTGCCCTTGTCTGCTACTGTGTAGCTTGGTCAGCCTGTCCCCACTTGGAGTTTCTCTCTCTTCTTGCCACTTCAGGACTTGGATGAGATACTAAGTCATGGGCATGCAATGTGGCCCCATATGTGTTGGAAGAAGCCAGATGATACAGCCTGGACATGAAGGAGAGTTGACTCTCTGTAGGATGAAATTTGACCAGAGGAGAGCAAGGGACAGGAGGGAAGTGGCAAAATTCCCTCATCTTGCACTGTCCAGTTGACTTATCTGAGGCATGAGTTTTTCTTCTAGCTCATTCTTTCCCTTGTCAAGTGGATGCATCAGCAAAGGATCTGTTGCATCTCTTTGTGGCTTAGTGGGAAGTGATAGGCAGCATACTTCAATTGGTGTTGCTTGGCATCCTTCCTTGCCTCACTTTCCTTCTTTCTAATCCTTGTGCCCTGGGTTTACCCCTTTCAAAGAAAGCACTAAAGGCCAAGCTAGGAAAATGAGTCTGGACTAAACAGTGGAAACAAAATAGAGTAGTGGACATAGTTCTTAACAGCACTTCACTGTTCAGAGACAAGAAAGGACATAGCTTCTTTGACAAATAAATGTAGAACAAGTTAGATGTTGATATTATGACTAATGTATAAGTTCCAGTACTTAATAAGAAGTTGCTGTAAGGTGAATATTTATGAAGAATGAGGAGAAGGAAAGCACTCCCTGATCAGACTGGTTGTAAGTCAGATTTATTTACTGTCTGTTATGCCTATCTCCTCTTCCTCTTCGTGTTACTAATAGAAAAAATAGCCACTATTTTCCGAACACTTAAATATATGCCTGACACCATGCTAAGTGCTTTATGTATGTTTTCTCATTCATTTCTTTGAGGTAGAAAATTGAGACTCAGAGAAGAGAAGTGGCTGTCAAGCACCTAATGAGTGCTAGCGCTGGATTTCAAACCCAGGACTGCCTAACTCTGAAGCCCATACTAAAAACAGATTTGTTCTGCTGTCTTCTGCAAAGTTCCTTATCAAAGGAAGTTATCTGGATCAGAGAAAAACCACATGGAGAAAAAAAATATGGCATGAGAGCATCCTATTCCCTTTGTTCTCATTTGCTCTGAAAGCAGCCTCTGGTGGAGCCAGCTGCT
Source organism: Cacajao melanocephalus (assembly GCA_963573385.1). Taxonomy (NCBI): domain Eukaryota; kingdom Metazoa; phylum Chordata; class Mammalia; order Primates; family Pitheciidae; genus Cacajao; species Cacajao melanocephalus. Next base: position 18,612 of record CAUYLG010042592.1, on the reverse strand, counting down.
TTGGACAGTCTTTGCCTTTTAGGAAGAAACACTCTTTCCTAGGTGGCATACTGTCGATACTTCTCAAGCCCAAAATACCTCCTATTATAAAATAATAAACAGGCCTCCAGCTCCTTGATAAAGCTTTAATGTATTGAATTGGCATAAATCAATTCCCTAACTCTGCCTAGCAGAACCAAACCCTGAACATGGTGACCTCATAGGGTCACCTAGCTCAAGGCAGCCAGCAGGCTTCCTACCTGATACCCTCTTTAAGGGAGCCAACTTTTCTTTAACATTTTTCCTTTGACTCTAAAGCTCTCCTCTCCCAACATTTCCTCCTCAGTAGAACCTGAATTTTGTGTTCATGATATAAATAGGGCCACATTTGCCATGGAATGAAGTCATGGTTTAGGCGATCCACAGATGGAGAATACAAGTAATATTTGATATTTGCCTTTGAGATGGCTTATACTACTTTTTATCATCCCAGTAATGTTTTTGTTGTTGTTTTGTTTTTTTGTTGTTATTTAAATGATAGTGGCAAAAGACCCTTGTTTAGCGTCATAAGATCTGGGATCTGATTGCAGCTCTGACTTATCATGTGAATGTGACTTTGATCTGTCACCTGGTCCTCTGAGGACTCAGTTCATCTACCTGCAAAATGGAAGAGTTGGGAAAGATTATTTATTCTTAAACCACGCTGATCATCAGAATCACCACAGATGCTTTTTAAAAAGGATCCATCTCAGACCCCTGAATCACATGTCAGGTGAAGAGAGGAGAAAGGAGATTGGGGAGAGGAGCAGAGTCCCAGAATCCATAATTGCAACAAGCTGCCTAGGTCATTCTGATGCACAGTTTAGGACAACTCTGTGCAATACTTCCAGTTGCACAATTTTAGGGATGCCATTTGCATTCTGCAGACTCCACGGGCACATTTCACATGGAATAGAACCTGAACAGCACCTCTTGGAATTGTGTAACACAGCAGTCCTGTATAAGCTGATTACTATAGAGGGTCATTTGTAAGCATCGATATTCTTTGATTAGATGATAGTAGAGTGCGCTGAGGTGGTCAGTAGACAGTGGCCTGTATTAGTTTATTTTCACACTGCTATAAAGAACTACTTGAGACTGGATCATTTACAGAGTAAAGAGGTTTAATTGACTCATAGTTCTGCAAGGCTAGGGAGGCCTCAGGAAACACAATCATGGTGGAAGGCCAAGGAAAAGCAAGGCACATCTTACATGGCAGCAGGAGAGAGAGAGAGAGTGTGTGTGTGTGTCTGAGGGGGGAAGGGCCACACTTTAAAACCATCAGATCTTGTGAGACCTCATTCACTGTCATGAGAATCACAAGGGAGAAAGCTGCCCCCATGATCCAGTCACCTCCCCCTAGGCCATTCCTCCGCCATGTAGGGATTACAATTTGAGATTTGAGTGGGGACACAGAGCCACACCATATCAGACTCATAAGCATGTGTTTATGGATGAATGCACAGTAGCTGTGACCAATAGGCTAGGAAAGTGGATGGCTTAAGAACAGCTAATGAACACCACCCCATAGGAAGCTGACTATTAGATTGTCTCCCACATTACAGCATTACAGCTGGTGCCCATCTGACAAGAGGGAGAGGTGTGTGAAGAAAGCAGGATATTGAGAGTAGCATGAGCCAAACAGCAGGATCTTGGGTCAGGGTTTCCCCAGTAGGGTTGAATTGAGGAAAAGCAACAAGGCTTTCTCCCAGCTAAGAAAAGCTTTTAGTTGCCTACTAATTTCTGTGCTTTGGGATTTTTTTGACTTTGTCTTCCCTCTACACATAGTGAAACTCCTTTTGAAAATAAGTTTAGCGCTGTCTTAACCAAATTTTAAAAAAAAACACAAGATTTGGTAAACCTGTATGGAGATATTACTGGAGTTTCTAGAAGCCAGGTTATGTTAATAAAAAGATTGGATAAGTTTGGGTACTTGGGCAGATAAAATTAAAAATCTGGGGAAAGAGATTTAGCATTCAGTTGTGATTAGATTAAATGTTATAAATGAATTTTTATCAGAAGCTAGTGGGATGCTGCTGAGCTGACTTGAGGTATTTCATTGCCTAGTATAATACTCTACTTAATTTGCATGAGAATCAGTTGAGGCATTTGTCAAAAATGCAGATTCCTGCCACAGCCACAGCCAATTCTGAGTCCCTGGGTATGGGCTCTGCATTTTACATGAGCATCCAAAATCATGATTTGAGAATGCTGTCCTAGACAACTGATGGAAAGACAGGGAACTTTGTGCATCCTGTGTTCCTTGGAAATTATATTAACTCCTCCCAGCCTTAGTTTTCCCTCATGTAATGTGGATAAGGATACTTTCCCTTTTCAAAATCAGAGATCTCAAAAAAATATGATAAAACAAACTGTGGATAAAACTGGTAATGCTACTTCCTTACGAGTAGGAATTTATATGAATAAAAGTCTATGTCATGGGCTTCTGTAAATTCCCCTCTCAACCCCAGCACACAGCACAGGAATATGGAAACAGAAGGCAATATATATGCATATATGTGTATAAATATGATTGAGATTACATAGGGCCTGTCTTAGTCCAGTTGTGCTGCTTTAACAATATTATAATAAAATGCCACCAACTAGGTAGCTTATGTACAACAGAAATTTATTTCTCACAGTTTTGGTGACTGGGAAGTCCAAGATCGAGGAACTAGCTGACTCAATGTCTGATCAAGGCTCACTTTCTCATAGATGAGGCATTTTTGCTCTGTGTCCTCATGTGGTGTAAGGGGCAAGGTGGCTCCCTGGGGCCTCTTTTATAAGGACACTAATTCCATTCATGAGGACTCTGACCTCATGACCTAATTGCCTTCCAAACACCCTGCCTCCTAATACTGTCACATCACATATGATTTTTGGGAGGACACAAATGTTCAGACCATAGCAAAGCCTTTGAAAGATTTCTAGTAAGTCAAACAATAGATTTCTAAGAAGTCTGTTTTCTAATAAGCTATTAGTTAGTATTTATTAGAAAATAGAATCTGCCAAAGTAATGTAGGAGGAGCATTTATCAAGGCAGATTGATAGAGGGAGCTCAGTAGATAAAACAAATATTGACTGGTGAATTATATTTATAATATATTTTGTATTTGTAATATATTTTGTTCTTATTTAGAGAATGTACTAATTAGGGTAAAATCTAGCTGCTGTAACAGAGAACCAACAATATAGTGGCTCAAATAACAAAGAAGTTTATTTATTGCTCATGTAGCAATCCCAGTGTAAGTAGTCATTGCCTTATGAGTAGCTTTGCTCTGCGTGACCATTCAGTGAGAGGTCCTTTCTATCTGTTTCCCTGTTATCACAAAGGACACTATCATCATTTACTTTGCAGAAGCTGGCTTGTCGCCTGGAAAAGGGACAGAGAACATGGAGCATTGTAAACCTCAGACCTGGAAGTGGCACATAGTACTTCCATTCACAAACCACTATTGAGCTTAAAAACACCAGGATGCCTAAGTGAAAGGGTGGCTGGGATATGTAGCCTAGCAGAATAGCCATACCCAACCATAACTCTATTATTACCACTGTTGAAGAAGGGGAGAACAGAGTTGGTGACTAACTAGCAGCCTCTATCATGGGAAAGGTATATGGAACTTTGAAAATGGAGCCAATTACTACTATTCATGATTCACTAATTGCCCAGAGCTACTACTGTGCTGTGGAGCATCAGAGTTTCCTTTGGTGTGTTGTTCCTAGCCTCTCCACGGGCTTTTATATCTAGTATCTCAGGTAAACCTGAGAGTTATTCTGGGCAACGTGGTTGCTAGTATTCCCTTTTCTCAATTTTAGGGTTCTCCTCCTGTATCCTGTAGAGGTCATGAGAAAAGACTTGTTGAGTCCTGTCCTACCATTAATAAACATGCTGTTGATTGGAAAATTTTGGCAGAAGTGCCAGTATGAATTATCTTCTAGTTGCCTTTCTGACATTTGTGACATAATGAATCTCAAATGTGACTATTGTCATATAATTGGAGGCTCTGAACATTAAGAACATTTTCTTAAGGATCATCCAGGCAGAAAATGAGTTCACAGGTTTTTAACATTTTTACTGATGGTTCCCAAGGCTCCTCCCCTCCCTGCACTCTATTCTATACTGCCTCTGTATTGAATTTCTCTCCCACTGCAACCCGTGTGTGTGTGTGTGTGTGTGTGTGTGTGTGTGTGTGTGAGAGAGAGAGAGAGAGAGAGAGAGAGAGAGATTGACAATGTATTTCAGAATCCTTAAGGTTTGCTCCTCATTATTCTGTGATGTGCAGTACTATTCATAACAGAAAGGTCTGATAATTAGCTGCCTTGGGATGTTCTAAAGGTGAAGTCACTCTCCTGCCATGCATCTTGCAAGATAGATTAGTGATATAAACTGGAGGTTGAAATGTGACAGAGACTGTTAAGGACAGAAGCAGAATGATACCAGTGAGAACTGCTGCTTGGATGGGTTCATGGATTTAGAGTGACCTCTCCACCATGGGAACTGGATCCCTGTGAAATTGTGGTGTGACTCCAATGAGATGAAATTACCTCAAAGAAAAATCTGAAGGCACATTTGAGGGCTGGGACATTGCTTAGGAAACTGATTACCAAAGACAAAAACATTCATGTGTATAGTGGGAGAATAGGAGATAGGTTACTTTTTAAATAGCTGCTTGTCATTGTCATTGAAGTTTGCCTTACTGGAAAAATTATACAGCCATCTCTTTTCAGTTTTATATACATGCACACACACACCCCATATATTCTGGGGAAGAGGTGTTTTATTTTCCTTTTGCATCGTGATTTAATAGACCCTTATATTCTCTAAGAGATCTGGGCTTTCAGCCACATACCCATAGGATTCTGGAATTTTTCCCTCTACCCTTAGCCTGCTCCATCACCCAAGTGTGATTTTTGTGATTCTTGCGGTTCTCTAGTGTCTCACCAAGTGTATTTCTATAGCTTGGTCAGTGTTCCTTCTTGGATTTAATGTTTTGCAGCTTGTGATGGCGATTTATAATAAAACCAAGATATGACCTGTTTTGCGTATAGCAGTGAAAAAAGTTGGAGTCTGCCTGTGATGTGCAATGTGCCTTCAATGAGGGGACAGCTGTGATGTGAATGGATCTTGAGGGAGAGAAAGGACCTTAATTTCTCTTCTCTTTTCCCATGGATGTAAAACTTTGTTATGGTAAACTAAACCTCTGATATCATATACAACTGCTGGCATTCTAGATTGTTTTAATGGCCACTCCTTATTGCTTAATACTAATCACTACCATCTGTTTCTTTCTTAATTATAAATGCAGTAGGAATTCACAATTACATCAGTAACGGTGGAAATAAAATGGAGTTAGAGGCTTTCTACTTAACACAAGGCAGCCTTCCCCTAGTACTTTTCTTCTGTTATAGGCGTTGGTCAGAGAGGAGACTTCCTAAGTGGTTTTCTTTCCCCTCTCTTCAATATACTTACCATGAGAATGTCATGCTGTAAATTCAGCAATTTCCTTTTAGCAAGATGGAGAGCTGTGTTTATTTTCTGTCCATGGAGCTAGGTATGTGTTGGCAGCTCTTTCTCACAGTATTGAAACCAGTGGTATGATTGCCCTCTGTTATTGGCCTGTTTCTGTGAAAAGAGATAGTTACAATAGCCCAGTGACATGAGTCATGTCATCCCCCAGAGGAGAGTTGGGAGTGGACATCTAAGAAACTCTAGTAGCCAGCCTGCCTGTCTGTGACTATATGGGAATATTTCTAGAGGGAGGTAATATAAAAACTGAAGACATATTTAACCAAGATTAGTTAGGCTTTTATTTTTCACCAAGTGGAAAAACTAATCAAATTTTAGGCTCATGAAATTTTAGTGTTAAAAGAAACCCTTATAAATCACCTTGATCAAAGCTGTAGTGACCGTTCTTTCCTTTGTGTGGTGCTTTACCAGGTTGAGCATGGGATTTGGAGTCAGCAGAACAGGTTTGGATCTGAAGCCACCGCCATGGGCTTTGAGTCCTCTTCATTGAGTTTTTAGTGTCAGTTCTTTTCACCTACGGCAGTGGACATGATGCTTCTTATGAAGCCTATGTTTGGATTAAATGAGAGAGAACAAGTAAATCCTAGCCATTGTGTGGCCAACCTGGGCTCTTTTCCTCCCGTCTTTCAATTCACATTTATTATAGATGAGCAGATACTGGTCCAGAGGGTCAAATGCCTTGCCCAATATTATACATCTAGTTCAGGGTGGAACTCAAGTAGAAGTAATGTTTTAAAGACTCTATTTCAAGGCTTTTTCTTACTATGTTGCATCTAGACTCATTGCTACTTTTCTCCATCCTTGTCACAATTGTACTTTTGCACAATGAATAACCACAATGATTATCGTGTGTATACTTTTAAAATCTGTAAAGCACTTTTTAAAATACATATTCCCATTTAACCTGAAGTAGGTGAAGTAGTGTTATCATCTTATCCTTCCTCTTATTTTAGGTTGGAAATTCTGCAAGGTCAAGTATCTTGTTGAGTTCACACAGAAGGCCGAGTCAGGACTTGAACCCAGACTTTTAAGACTTTCAGCATATGGGCTACACTCTATACTAGCTGGACCCCTACTCTTACACCAGTACATGTAGGAGAGGACTGAAAGATGAAGTAAATAGAAATCAATATTATTATCTATAATTTAATAGTTGTAGTTAGGACTTTTTACACTGTGGATACTGTAAGACCAAAACAGTTTTCTTGAATTATATTAATAGTTTAGTGATCTGTGTGCTTTCTACCCACCAGAAGGTTCCCCTGGGTAAGAAAAGAGGTGGAGCAGGAGACAGCAAGTTTGCTCTGAAAGTAATTCCAAAACAAAACAAAGACATCAACCGCAAGAGGCCCTTGCTCCAAAATGCAAATGGCTCATTTGCTACTTCAAAACTGCACCTCATTAATGAAGGGATCATTTGATCATTTGTTCCTGCGAAGTTTGTGTTTAGTGCAGGAAGGGGCGGGCTGGTACATGTTCTCACACAGGGGTCTGAGAGCTCAATGGCAGGTGTGAAAAGAGTCTTTGGACCTTGTGCTTACCTTTTCATGCCAATGCCCTCACCCAAATGAGGAGTCCCCTTTGCACTTTCTCAGCGTCTAGGCCATATGTTATGCCTGTTTCTCACAGGGTGACTCAATGATTCCTGGTGATAATGACATCACAGTGAGTTTCACTTACATCCTGTTTCTCTTGTCTAATGCCCATGTTCTTCGTGTCATGCTGTCTTGAGCCATCAGGGCCCACCCTATAATAAGCTGGCTTCCTGAAAATTAGGCCTTCCCGGTAACAAAACTAGTTATTTTAATCTCAGAAACCCTATTACTGACCATGTATAGAAAACCATGCAAATTTAAAGAATGTAAATATTGACATTCCGAGGGTTTCCCATGTAACCTGATTTAGTCTGATTTCCCTATTACTTCTGCCATTTCTGTGGGCATTTTACTGAAGCCAAGTTTTATAAAGCAGCCCAGGAGCAGCATCATTCATAAGGTAAGGGCACAAGCTGTAGCACTGGCCAGACCTTAGGTCAAGTTCTGGCTGTGCAGCTTGACTGTGTGATGTCATGTAACTTCTCAGAGCCTCACTTTCCCCATCTGTAAAGTGACAATAATGGTACCCACCCACGAGCTGGTACCATGAGGATCAGATGAGCTACCGTGTGCAAAGTGCTTAGTTACAGGACAGCGTTTTGCCTTTCTGACCACCCCCGCTCCCCCAGAAGCGGATGAATGATTCATTTGCGATGTTTTTCTCTCATTGGGAAGCTTTAGCTGAACAAAGGTCATTCAGGATTCTTTTAACATATGACATGCATTTGTTTTATTGAAAGAGATTATTAAAGTTTTATACCTTACTTTAGAAGTCAAGTCTTATAACATTAATAGGTTTTCACTGCAGGTTACTTTCATGTTTTATCCTTGCGCTGTGAGCAAGGTAGTGAGAAAGGCATTCTTTCTATTATCTTGCATGCGAATGTGAAAATATCCTCTATGTGCCAAATACAACTTCATGAGCATATTGTTTGTTTTAATCTAGCCTTTTAATGTCAGGAAGAAAAGCCTCAAAGTTCTAGTATAATAATAATGATTAAAATGCTTATTAAAGAGCACATTAAAAGATAAGGCTATTTTGAAGACTCAGGGGCATATAAACAGGTTATTATTTTTTCACAAATGTATTAAATCGGCCATGTGCTAGCCAAATGTATGACCTTATATTGGATTTTTAAAAGAGTTTTATAGAAATAATGCTAAAATAAAGGAATGTAAATTCCTTTGCCACTTCTTTGAAGGAAATGGTAGAATCTGACCTACCTCGAAGGAGTATTAAGAGAAACAACCTGGTTATATTGCTGCAGGCTTAGAATCTTTAAATAGTCTCAGAGATCAAATCTCCCTCAGCTACATAGAATGATTCCATATGCTCTCTTCTGAAACTTCCTCTATCTCTAAACCGGGTCATTTTGAGCTCCACGTGAGGAGTAGCAGTGGAATAAAAGTGTTCTGCTGAGCAGAATGTGCAAGCCACGCAACACGCAGACATCTCATCTGATAATGACATCCTCACTCTGGAGAGGCCAGGACCAATTGTGTTTTCTTTCTCCTGCTGCTCTCTTCCCACCACACACACACACGAGCACCTGTCAACCAAATGCTCATACCCCTTCTTCTCTTAGAAAGGAGCGGCTTCAAGCATAATATTATAGGGGGAAAGGCCCCATGAGTCTCTGATAAGAAGAGGAATCTGTATTAAATTCTTTAATTCTACTAAACATGCAAAAAGCATTGAGCAAGCAATCAAGCAACCATGTATATAGCTCCAGCTGTCCCATACATATGGACCATTGTCCACACTGCTGGTGGGGCTGGCAGCATTTTAAAAACTGGTTATAACACATACGGTCCTTCGCTTTTTGCTCTGGCATCTGAAAGTCTTGCTAATCCAAACACATCATTGTTGTGGTACTTATAGCACAATAAATACTTATCTGCTCTCAAGTTGTGAATGGCATGTGCTTTCCTAGCTCAAGGTTGTGGGTAAGTTAATTCTTAAATGAAAGTGAGGGGCAGGGAGTTTTGAAAAGAGAAGCATGTTAGATCTAGGAAGAAGAAATTAAATGGATGGACTCTCCTCTATTTTTTCAGTGTTTTGGCCCTCCACCCATGATAAGCTTTTAGGCTTTATTGGATAATAGTTTGTAATTATCTTTCTAGCCAAGGCTCCAAGGTATGATTTTAGGATGGAGAGTAAAGTCTTTATGTTTCCTGTCTCTCAGAAGAATTGCCAATCAGCTAAAGTTTTCAAAGAGTTAATTTAAGGGAAGCTGTTTTGGTTGTCTAGCTATTTATGTTATCATTATTCAGTCTAAAGTCTTGCCTATTGCCGAAAACTTTATGCAAAACAAGATATTGTGGTCATTTATATCTTAGCCATTGCTTTGCTGTTTACACACCCACATAATTACTTTGAATACCACAGAAAAGAAATTGCAAAATAATATTTTCTAAACACACATTGGGTTTACAAAGTGATTATAAATGCCTTGTAAAGAAAGTAATTCCTGTTCCTTTCATTGTGTTCAAGCTTCTCTACTTAATTGTGCTGTGTGTGTGTGTTGGGGCATTGTGGTGGTAAGTTGAGATATGTAGACAAAACAATTTTGTCATTTTTCAGTAGACAAAATTATATTAGTGGTGCAGATACTGTCATTTTAAAATTAATCTGAAAAACATTTATTGAGTACTTTCAATATGTCATCAGACAACTTCACCTCTCTTTGAGTATGAAGTTTTTGTTTGTGTTTTGCTTTGATTAGTTTTGTAAAAGCAGACAGCAACCCAAGGACTTTACAGCTATAAAAAGGCAAGGGTGGTTACTACAACCTAAATATGAGAAAAAAACAGTTTTGATTCATTCCTTGAATGCCTCCATCACAGAGCAGGTTTTCAGCAATGGAGGTAAGATTGTGAAAGGAAAAGAATATGGCCCTTTACAGAGCTCCAGGAATCCTTTTGTGGTATTTTGAGCAAGAATTGGTGGTAGAAAATTAATAGATATAATAAATACTGTGAGGTTGGCTGGCATTTTATCTATGCCTTGAACAGGTTTAGAAAATATAATTGACTTGTGCTCACGGATCTGAAATACAATTTTTTTTTGTAATAGTAATTTTCTCTGCAGTTTTGGCATTCTTTTTTCCATTAAACATCTCAGTTTTCAGTGAGGGGAATACATCCTTGGTCCTACTTTGTCATTTTGGGATGATTTATTTTAAAATTACAGCAAGGGACTTCAGTCAGAATTCCACTAAGCTAATTTCAAACCCAGTTTGCTGACTCCAACTTGCCATAATGGTCCCCACCTCCAGCACACCGAACAGGAAGTGGCATGCTCAAATGCCAGGAATAAGGCGATTGCTCAGATGAAATAACACTTGGCAGTTTGGGAAAATTTGTTGATGTAAGCTGAAATCATAGGTTAGAGACTGACTTGTGGGATACATTTCTGCCAATTATGGTCCATTGTACAGTCAAAAATGGGGAAAATTACTTACTGCAGCTGGCTTTTTGGCATTGAAATTACTGATGGAATAATCAGAGGGAAATCTAAGTTATCATGAGAGATGGATTGTGACACAGGGTGTCAGTTTCCAGGGTTATCCATTTTACCTGCCTCATGTGACTGGAAAGCTTTTTGTTTAAGAAAAGAATCAAAGAGCCAGAGAACTGTTGAGCAGTCCTTGACACTGACTTGCCCAATGATAACAGATGCCTGCAACTACACTTTCTGTCCTGCTACTTCAGAGGCCTATGTTTTTAAGACTTGGGGCCTTGGGAAGATTTTTTTCAGTGTCTCTCCTGTGTCCAAAGCTCCTGAAACATCGGTAACTTCCTATTCCAGGAGTGTACATATTCTGTAGCTAGAAGCCTACAGCTGAAATGCTGAACACCAAAATAACTACAGTTGATCACTGGAAACATGCCTAAGGCTGAACATAGTTTTTCATTTTCATTCATGGATTTGTACATATTCTAAAAAAAAAAATCACTCTGAAAATAATATTTGCATAAAAGGAAATAAGAGAAAATATCCCACCTACCCATGTAGACCAAATGAGCTACATCTCTTTATTGATGAATTTTAAGTAATTTGGTTTTTTCCATACTTATTCCTCATTGAATGTTCCTTTCCCAGACGATCTCACAGTTGTCTGACTATGTCCTCCATCACAGTCCTCCCAGTATTGAGGACAGATCTTAAGACTCCTCTTTTGAGGGTCATGCATCCCTGCTTTGTAATTTGCCTCCTCTGTCCTCTATTTCAGGATGCTTGGCTGTAAATGCCCTGCTTGCCTCAACCTTCCCTTTGGATTGAAAGTTCCTTAAAGGAACTTAGGCAGCTGATGTTTCAGCCTCCCCAGAATCTGCCTCCTCTTTTTCTGGAAATAGTACCTTAGTTACTCAGGAGAACCTGCTCTCCCACTTTGCATACAGGCTAAGTGGCATCCCAATTAAGATTTTCTTCTCTTTTCTGCCTGGAGATGATCACATTATTTAGTTGAGGCTATCCAGACTATCTCTGCTCTGAGAATTTGAGCTTTGAGTAGAATTCCTGTAAGAATGGAAAAGAGAGTGATCTGATTCCTTTTACAAGAGTTTTCTGAAGAGAAAGCAGGAAGTCCTGCTGCTTGCCTTCGATTTGCCTACTTCTTTTCCTTTATGAGGCCCAGTTGAGTAGCTTTACTTTAGAGTATGTGAGCTGCCTCATATTTTTCCAATACATCTTTTAATTTTGTCCCAGTTGGCCCAAATTGGTTGATGTTTGCTGACAAAGTATCCTAATACAGCCTCCATCTTCTAGTTCCTATTTATGTGTAATGATGATCTGAAGCATTTCTAAAGAATAGTGAAGTTTGTTGTATAAGATTCAGAAAGTTCCAATATTCAATGAGATCACAGATATGAATTAAACCAAATAATATTGTTCATTATACCACTTTATTTCTTCCCAGAGTTTTAGAAATGTGTGAGTTTAAAATGGAAAGTTTGAGCAGAAAATAACTGGAAATTCATGACCATTATCTTTTTAAAAATAATTTTTTTTAATTTTAGAATAGTTTTAAATTTACTGAATTATTGTAAAACAATACAGAGTTTCCATATAGCCCACACCCAGTTCCCCTAATGTTAACATTTTACATCAGTATGGTAGATGTGTTTTTTATTTGTTCATTAATTGTTTGTTCATTAATTGTGACACATCTACCATACTGGTGTAAATATTCTGGAATTCAGGATATTTTTAACCGAATTCCGTAGCTTCTTTAGATTTCCTCAGTTTTTCCCTAATGTTCTTTTCCTGTTCCAGGATCTTATCCAGGGTACCACACTACATGTGAAGTCACATCTTTTAGGCTCCTCTTGGTGTGATGTGTGATAGTTTCGCTGGCTTTTCTTGTTTCCGTTAGCCTTTACAGTTTGGAAGAGCACGGTCAGGTATTTTGTACAATGCTTCCGATTGAAATCTGTCTGAGGTTTTTCAAAAGGTTAGACTGGGGTGATGTGTTTTAGAGAGGAGGACCACAGAGGTAAATTGCCATTCTCATCACATCAAGGGTGCATACTATCAAAATGCTTGTTACTGTTGATGGTAACTTTGATCACCTGGCTGAGGTAGTGTTTGTTAGGGTTCTCCTATCTTTTTTTTCCCCCTTTTACACATTGCATTGTTAGGAAGGAAATCACTACACTATGTGTAGCCTACACTAAAGAGTTGTAAGGTGACAGACAGGTACAAAGAAAGAGGCAGTTATTAATTCCAGGATTTAAAAAAACAAGGTGGCGTGATAATCCACCTCCTTAAGGGTATAGTTTGTATACATATTATTCATCATTCTTCCACACAGGAGATTTATCTATTTTCCTTTTTTATTTTATAGCTTATTTACATTACTGTGGATGCATGAATACTTATTCTGTAAGTACCGGTTATAATCCAGTAACAGTTTATTTATTATGTTGCTTGCATTGTTCCAGCCTTGGCCATTGGGAGCTCTTTCAGTTGGCTCTTGTGTCCCTTTGGCATACTGTCATTATTGTGGGGGTTTCTGGTTTTTGATCTTTTTTAGCCCTTCCTTACTTTGTGGCAATACAAAATGCCCTCAGCTTATCTCTCATACTTCCTGCTCCAGTCCTAGAATCAGCCATTTCTCCAAGGAACCATGATTCTTTTTATTGGAGAATGGCATTAAAAATATTGATCTTGTGTTAGTTATGTTCATTATGCCTAGAGTGTCATTGCTTCTAGGTCTTCTCAGCTGAAAGAGCAAGAAGACGTATGTGCATATACTAACTCGTCTGTATACACATATCTCTAAGTATTTCTACATATATAATTTGTCCCTGTTAAGCTAAACATGAATGTATACTGATGTCTCCAACTCTAATCTTTCACCACATTCTAGCTTTGTCCCCTTGCTTTTCTGTAACCTCCCATCCCAACGTTAGAAACCTAGTTCCCTTCACCCACCATTCATTGTCCAGTTCCAGCATAGCTGTATTGTTTCAAAATTGTTAACTTGTACTCCTGTGGAGAACAGCTTTATCAACTAGAGTACAGTGCTTATAGTACAGTTACTGTTACCTTTAGCTTTATAGAGTATACTCTTGGATTCATACCTTATTCCACCCCCGTGCAGTGATGTTGTTTCATACTATTCTCTTTAAAGTTATGTTCTATATTTATCCAGGGGATAATGAATAGCTAAAGATGACAAATCGTGCTGACAGGCTTATAATAAAAACTAGCAGCCCCCTTCTCTCACTTCTTCTCCACCCTGACCTGTTCCCCAAGAATGACCCTCTCAACTCTTTTAGCTGTTTACATCCATTTGTCTCATTCTAAATAATGTACTTCACAGCTTGAGATATGCATTTTAAACATTATACATTGATTTCCTATTATTGTAGATAAAAATTTAGCTTTATTGCACCTCCTTTCTCTGACCCATTTCTTCACAACATAGTTATTTCACATTTCTTATTAAATCAACATTCAGTGTCATTACTTTCCTGTTTCTTTTTTTAAATCCTGGGACCAATAATTGACTCTTTCTTTATACCCATTTCTCACCCTAAAAGACGTTTCTCTACATGATCAAACTTACTGGAAAGTTTTCAGTTTCTTCTTACCCCTCATTCTTACTTCCCAAGACCCTCTGTTTACTCGGGCTACTTCGCTGAGTATGTTTATGCATAGCTAGGATTAGGGCTGCTGGTGTCTGGGAACTAAATGGGGAAGGAGACCATGTGTTGAGGGGGGGATCTCATTGTCTTCTATGTAGCCTTTCAGTTCACCTTCTTGTTCTTATCTTGGTGTCTCACCTCACCTCACCTTCCACTATGCCCAGGTCACTAAGTCCCAAGTCTTTCTGAGTCTCTTTTTTTTTCCTGCTCTGTTTTATATTTTATTATACTCTAAGTTCTGGGGTACATGTGCAGAACTTGCAGGATTGTTACATAGGTACACACATGCCATGGTGGTTTGCTGCCTCCATACCCCCATCACCTACATGAGGCGTTTCTCCCAGTGTTACCCCTCCCCTACCTCCCCACTCCCTACTATCCCTCCTCTAGCCCCCCACCCCCAAAAAGACCCCAGTATGTGATGTTCCCCTTCCTGCGTCCATGTGTTCTCATTGTTCAACACCCACCTATGAGTGAGAACATGTGGTGTTTGGTTTTCTGTTTTTGTGTCAGTTTGCTGACAATGATGGTTTCCAGATTCATCCATGTCACTGCAAAGGACATGAGCTCATCCTTTTTTATGGCTGCATAGTATTCCATCATGTATATGTGCCACGTTTTCTTTATCCAGTCTATCATTGATGGACGTTTGGGTTGGTTCCAGGTCTTTGCTATTATAAACAGTGCTATTACAAACACACGTATTGTAATGAAAGTACATGTGCATGTGTCTTTATAAGAGAAGGATTTATCATCCTTTGGGTATATACCCAGTAATGGGATTGCTGGGCCAAATGATATTTCTATTTCTAGATCCTTAAGGAATCACCACACTGTCTTCCACAATGGCTGAACTAATTTACACTCCCATTAACAGTGTAAAAGCATTCCTATTTCACCATATCCTCTCCAGCATCTGTTCTTTCCAGATTTTTTAATGATCACCATTCTAACAGTCATGAGATGGTATCTCAGTGTGGTTTTGATTTGCATTTCTCTAATGACCAGTGCTGATGAGCATTTTTTTTATATGTTGGTTGGCCACATAAATGTCTTTTTTTGCAAAGTGTCTGTTCATATCCTTTGCCCACTTTTTGATGGGGTTGTTTGGTTTTTTCTTGTATATTTGTTTTAGTTCTTTGTAGATTCTGGATATTAGCCCTTTGTCAGATGGTTGGCTTGCGAACATTTTTTCCCATTCTGTTGGTTGCTGGTTCACTCTAATGATTGTTTCTGCTGCTGTGCAGAAGCTCTTAAGTTTAATTAGGTCCCATTAGTCTATTTTGGCTTTTGTTGCCATTGCTTTTGGTGTTTTAGTCATGAAGTCCTTCCCTATGCCCTAACACCTAAATGGTGTTGCCTAGTTTTCTTCTAGGGTTTTTATGGTGTTAGGTCTTATGTTTAAATCTTTCATCCACCTGGAGTTAATTTTTGTGTAAGATGTCGAGAAGAACCCCGAAAGCTGAAACTTTCAGCACATGGCTAGCCAGTTTTCCTAACACCATTTATTAAACAGGGAATCCTTTCCCCAATTGCTTGTTTTTGTCAGGTTTGTCAAAGATCAGATGGTTGTAGACGTGTGGCATTACTTCCGAGGCCTCTGTTCTGTTCCATTGGTCTATATTTCTGTTTTGGTGCCAGTACCACGCTGTTTTGATTGCTGTAGCCTTGTAGTATAGTTTGAAGTCAGGTAGAGTGATGCCTCCAGCTTTCTTCTTTTTGCTTAGGATTGTCTTGGCTATGTGGGCTCTTTTTTGGTTCCATATGAAGTTTAAGGTGTTTTTTTCCTGTTCTGTGAAGAAGGTCAGTGGTAGCTTGATGGGGTTAGCGTTGAATCTATAAATTACTTTGGGCAGTATGGCCATTTTCACGATATTGATTCTTCTTAACCATTAGCATGGAATGTTTTTCCATCTGTTTGTTTCTTCTCTTATTTCCTTGAGCAGTGGTTTGTAGTTCTCCTTGAAGAGGTCCTTCACATCCCTGAATAGACCAATAACAAGGTCTGAAATTGAGGCACCAATCAATACCCTACCAACCAAAAAAAGTTCAGGTCCAGATGGGTTCACAGCTTAATTCTACCAGACACATAAAGAGGAGCTGGTGCCATTTCTTCTGAAACTATTCCAAACAATACAAAAAGATGGAATCCTCCCTAACTCATTTTATGAGACCAACATAATCCTGATACCAAAACCTGGCAGAGACACAACTGAAAAAGAAAATTTCAGGGCAATATCCATGATGAACATCAATGTGAAAATCTTCAATAAAATACTGGCAAACTGAATGCAACAGCACATCAAAAAGCATATCCATCATGATCAAGTAGGCTTCATTCCGGGTATGCAAGGCTGGTTCAGCATACACAAATCTATAAACGTATCCATCATATAAACAGAACCAAAGACAAAATCACGTGATCATCTCAATAGATGCAGAGAAGGCTTTCGACAAAATTCAACATCCCTTTATGCTAAAAACTCTCAATAAACTAGGTATCGATGGAACGTATCTCAAAATAACAAAAGCTATTTATGACAAACCCACAGCCAATATCATACTGAATGGGCAAAACTGGAAGCATTCCCTTTGAAATCCAGTGCCAGACAAGGTTGCCCTCGCTTACCATTTCTATTCAACATAGTACTGGAAGTTCTAGCCAGAGCAATCAGGCAAGAAAAAGAAATAAAGAATATTCAGTTAGGAAAAGAGGAAGTCAAATTGTCTCTATTTGCAGATGACGTGATTGTATATTTAGAAGACCCCATCGTCTTAGCCCAAAATCTCCTTGAACTGATGAGCAACTTCAGCAAAGTCTCAGGATACAAAATCAATGTGCAAAAATCACAAGCATTTCTATACAGTAATAACAAAGAGAGAGCCAAATCATGAGCGAGCTCCCATTCACAATTGCTACAAAGAGAATAAAATACCTAGGAATAGAACTAACAAAGGATGTGAAGGACCTCTTCAAGGAGAACTCAGTCCCTTTCTGTGTAACTTATACTACTGTTTCCTGGCATTGGGAGGATGTAGGTTGCAGTTGCCTCACTGGGCATTAAGGGCTTTGGGACCTTGGGTAGTATATGCTTTTCATACATGCTTTCTAGCAAACTTTCTGCTTTCTCAACCCTATGACTCTCCCTGCTTTAGTGGTACCTGGTACCTCTAATTCCTGCACCTTCTTTAGGTTCTCTGCAGTAATGCAGTTGTTTCTCTTAGGTATACCCTAAGAGTACCCTATGGGTTCATAAGTTACTCTAGCTTTACTGTGCTAAGTCAATAAGAATTCCTGTATCTGCTTAACATCTTCACTTTGTGTGGTTCAGTGTTACGGGTATCTTTCATGTTGTTGGTGCTACTGTTGTCATGAGAGTTGACTGTGGAGAGAAAAGAGTGTGCCAACTTAAAACTGAAGTCCCATGCCTAGTCTACACTTTCTATGACCACACTAAACTCAGCTCATGTTACCTCTTTGGAGAAGGTACTCCTGAACCTTCCAAAGTAAGTTTCTGTGTCCTTGGCTTCCACAGCATTTTTCTACAGCACATGCCACACTCTTGTCATTTTCTCCACTAGACTATAAACCCATCTAGGGCAGGGATCGTATCTAGCTAACTAACATGTGTACCATGTACCCTGTGCTGGCTGACTCTACTAGATGTCCTCAATATGTGCTTGCTGAAATCTAAGAGTTTGCTATATTAATTGTAAACTAAAACTTCTGAGTTATATTATGTTGCTCAAGTACCATCTGAGAAGTTAAGTGTCAATGTTGGGCTGAAACTAGAATTCACATTTTAAATTCTTAACCTGGTGTTATGTCCCACACCTATGCAGCCCCTGGAAAGTATTCTTGTGTGACCTAGAAAAGCACTGGAGGAAATGGAGGATACTTCACTATGGGAGGTTCTCCAAAGAACTTGATTTTTCTAATTAGTTAGAGACATCTTTCATATTTTACATTTTATTTCTGTGCAGATTTGCTGTGACTTTGGTGTGGCCTAATCTTTAGAAATAATCACTTAGCAGTGGAATTTAACTTAGAAGTCCAGTTAGAATTAAGATAAAAAGGCCACATGAGGTAGCAAATGAGAATACGTACACTGAAGTTATACAGATCTGAGTTTGAACTTTAACTCCTTCACTTACCACACAGATAAGTCATTAACTTCTTTCAGCCTCAATTTATCTACATTAAAATTGGGATAATAACAATACAAAAATTATTGTTCTGTGTGAAGATTAAACAATATAATGTATGTAAAACAGCATAATGCCTGGCTGTGGTAAGCTTTCAATAAATGTTACCTT
>CAUYLG010042591.1:0-29847 GCA_963573385.1 Cacajao melanocephalus | reverse complement strand
CCAAATGCCCATCAATGATAGACTGGATGAAAAAAATGTGGTACATATACACCATGGAATACTATGCAGCCATAAAAAAGGATGAGTTTATGTCCTTTGCAGGGACATGGATGAAGCTGGAAACCATCATTCTCAGCAAACTGACAGAACAGAAAACCAAACACCATATGTTCTCACTCATAAGTGGGTGTTGAACAATGAGAACACATGGTAACAGGGAGGGGAACATCACACACCAGGGCCTGTTGGGGGGTGGGGGTAGGGGAGGGATAGCATTAGGAGAAATACCTAATGCAGATGACAGGGTGATGGATGCAGCAAACCACCATGGCACATGTATACCTATGTAATAATCCTGCACATTCTGCACATGTTACCCCAGAACTTAAAGGTATAATTTAAAAAAATGGAAAAAACCCTTCAAGAAATAGACTCAGATATTTTCCTATTATGCCCACTCTTTCTTTGGATTCTACTCCTTTGTTTTCTGCTATAGGATTTTGCCCTCTTTTGGGGGGATAAGAAATGTTTTGACTATAAGCCCCCATCTTCCACTCCAGTACCCTAACTGTATCAACATGTATAAGTACAATAGGCATCATATTTGAGGAGTATGTCAGATTCATTTCTACTCCTGGTCCTATTTTGAGATTGTTACTAGAAAAGACAATAGGCTAAGGACATGAATAGACAATTCCCAAAAGAAGATATACAAATGACCAACAAATATATGAAAAAATAATCAACATCATTAATGTTCAAGGAAATACAAATAAAAACCACAATGTGATACTGCCTTACTCCTTCAACAATGGCCATTATCAAAAATTCAAAAAATAGTAGATTTTGGCAGGGATGTGGTGAAAAGGAAACACTTTTCCACTGCTAGTGGGCATATAAACTAATTAACCTACTATGGAAAACAGTGTGGAGATTTCTTAAAGAACTAAAAGTAGAACTACCATTTAATCCAGCAATCCCACTTCTGAGTATCTACCCAGAGAAAAATAAGTCATTACACGAAAGAGATACTTGCACGGGCACATTTATAGCAGCACAATTTGCAATTGCAAAAATATGGAACCAGCCCAAGTGCCCATCGATCAATAAATGGATAAAGAAATTGTGATACACACACACACACACACACACACACACACACACACACCCCACATTGTTGAATACTACTCAGCCATGAAAAGAAACAAAATAATGGCATTTGCAGCAACGTGGATGGAATTTGAGACTATTATTCCAAGTGAAGTAACTCAAGAACGGAAAACCAAACATCCTATGTTCTCACTCATGAGTTGGAACTAAGCTATGAGGATGCAAAGGCATAAGAATGATACCATAGAGTTTGGAAACTTGGAGGAAAGGGTGGGAGGAGGGTGAGAGACTATAAATCAGGTACAGTACATACTGCTTGGATAATGGATTCATAAAAATTTCAGAAATTACCACTAAAGAACTTATTCATGTAACAAAATACCAACTGTTCCCCCAAAACCTATGAAAATAAAACAATAACAAATAATGATGATACCATAACATTTTTAAAGGAGGATTTCCTGGATTTTTTTTTAGAGATTGGGAGAGATTTAAGCCTGTATCTTAAACTTGATATGTCTATAGAACTGTGAATTATTCTCTCCAAGTTGATTCCCTGCACATACCACACAAGGTCTAAAACGAATCTTTTAGATCATTTTCAAATGATGCAATTACATCATGTTTGGCATAATTTTGACAAAATTCTCATTTTGTTAAAGCTGGTCCTCTGCATATATATGTTCTTTTTTCACTGACCAGAATGTTTAATTAATTAGAATATTCCATCTCACCATCATTCCGCATAATGAGAGTTTACTGTACAGCTATTTTTGGTTGCTTGAAATAGTGGAAAGCTATTCACAATGATGAGTACCTGAATTTGCTGATTGTACACATGAGTAATTCACAATATCTCATTAGTCATGAGGGGAGCAGACAAGCTAATTGACTGCTTAACATACAAAACTCCCCAAAGAGGGCTGTCTTTCATGACTTAAGTCCCATTAATCAACAAATACTCATTGAGCTCCAGCTGCGTGCCTTGTATGATGCTGGAGATGCAGGTACAAAGTGCAAATCAAGACCCCTGTCCCAGAGAATCTTTTGATTCAGTTGAAGAACATGATGCACATATGACAGCACCAGGAAAACATGCTGAATTCATGAAAATGAGCATGTCACATACACGAGAAAGGTGCCGACTCGCACAGGACGCGATAACAGAATCAAATAATGTCAAAGAGACCCCTTGCACATGCTGACCAAGGAATGACAAAACACAGAGCCCCCCCGCAGCAGGTGTTAACAAGGAGGGGCACCTTCACGCGTGGCCACCTGACATGCCATGTGTCTAGGATAAGAAATAGACACCAACTGCCATTTTCAGGCCCCAGAGGTTGCCAGGGGAAGCAATCCTCCAAAGTCGTTGGGGAGTTTTGCTTTGTTTCTGTTTCTGATTGTGTTTTCTGATTACACTGAGAGTTCACTCCAGAAACACAGGATGGAGGCTGTTAGGAAAATGGACCTTTCCATTGAGGGAAATCCCAAAGTCAAAACAGCCACTTAAACAAAACAAACAAACAAAAGACAATGGATATTTAGACACTGTCTAAATTATAGTAGTAGTTTCTCATTATCTATACTTTTTGTACTAGAAAAAGACAAAAACTTAATTCCAGGCAAGTTTCTATGATGAGAAAATTAGAAAGAAGTGAAACAATATAATTTTTTGAAATATAAACCCAGTTTTATATTTCTAAATTTAAAGCCTAGCAGAAAGCCTGGGAGTCTTAAGGAGCAGTAATAGATTTAATCTATCTCAGTGTGTTTATTTTGATTTACATGAATTGGACATCTCTGTGAAATACACAGCTGAGTACCACTGAAGCAGGCACTGGTGGCTGAGCTCTGCTGTTTTGTTGGGTGGGACACCAGGTACATCTGGATATTTTTAAGGAAGTTTCTGAAAACATTTTTGGTGGAAATTGTTTGACTACATCCCTTTTTACCTATGTAAGATATTTTGGATATGCCTCATTGATTCATTTCCTATAGCTTCACACCTGGTATTGTTTTCCTCATATAACTTCCAAGCTATCTATTCATTCTACAATCATTGAAATTTGTTTTCTATCTTATAAGTCCACATTTCTACCACAATCTTGAGGCTTCCCAAATCTAATCTATATTTACACCAAAATTCCTGGTGACCTACCAACTCTGATACAGATCTGATCTCTAGAAAATAATTGAAAATCCTTTTGGGGATGCCAGTGATTATGCACATGTGAACACTAATACATCTGTTAAATAATTCCATGCTGTTTGGAAAGATTCGTAGGTTTAGCATGTGTGCATATTTTAATTTCATCACATCTCTTATCTACTGGTTTTGCCACCAGACCTGAAAGAAATTTGCTAGGTTACATAGAATATTCTGCGGGGACTATGTCTTTTCAACAACTATTTGCTAATTGTTTATTACCAGTGGACACTAGAGAGGTGTAGGTAAAGTAGCAACAGTATCTGACAGATCGTGAAACAGGTTGGAAACAATTTAGGTGTTGTAAAACTTTCATGGTCAGTTGCATATTGTGGCAGTTACTAGTCAGGGGCAATAAGAACACCTATCTTTTGGCAACAGAAAAGGAAAAACGAAAAATCAGCCTTTCCCTGTAGATAGTTTGAGAAGCACTGTCTCTCATTAAGGTGGTTGATTTGGAGGTGTATCAATAACAGAGCATTTTGAGTTTAAATAAAGTAATTCTAGTTCCAAATACAATATTAAAAAGAGTAGAAAGACGTGGATCTGAGAAACTTGAGAGGAAAGGTAAGCCAAATCCAAATATGATGTATAAAATTCAGGTAGACATGCCTTAAGAGACATTTTTGAAGAGTTATTCAATTGTTAATGTCACAAAAGGGAACTGCAAAAATATTTGCTGAATCCTTATATGTATAGCTCATATAGAATAGAGAGCAAGACTGCTTTGTCTTGCCTGTATGTAGAACTCATGAAAGATGAGAAGTAGATGAGGCACAAATACATGAGTGATCTGAAGCTGAGCATATGTCATTTCATTTTTACAGTCCCAGCTCTACTGAAAACTGTGCCAAAACATTTAATAATATTCCATTTCAAGCACCCAAAGGTAAAGGTTTTCATTTCATAATATTCATTGCAGACAAATTATATTAGGCTTCTGTATGTTTGATACTTTAATAATAACACAAAAACTTTTACATGTTATTTCATGTGAACCTTACAAAAATCCTGCGATACAACAAAGTATTTCTTTTCATTTTACAGAGGAAGAAATCATCAGTAAGTGCCTGGTGAGACTAAGTCTCAAAAGGAAATGACTGAACAAAAAGTCAGCCAACAAGTTGACAGATAAAGAATACTCCATTGAGCAACTGCAAAATTCATGTCTTTCAAGCCCTCATGGAATACTCACTAAGACTGAGAATATTCTAAGCCATAAAATAAATCTTATAAAATTTAAAATAACTGAAATCACGAAGGGTATTTTCTCTGTTAATAATTGAATAAAAAACAAGAAAATCAATAAGAGCAAGGCTACAAAATATCTCAAAATCTCTTCAAACACTTGAAAACTAAACAAACTTCCAAATAGGTCAGAGAGGAAGTTTAAAAATAAGCAATAAAATATACAGAACTAAGCGGAATGAATACAATACATGTGAGATACCACCAAGATACACGAGCTATAACTACAGCAGTACAGAGAGAAACCCGTATATTTACCCTTTAAAACAGGCAGTCTCAATTCAAAAATGTAAGTTCTCACCTCAAAAAACTAGAAGGGGAAATAAACATAAAGCAAACAGAAGGAAGAAAATAATAAAAATAAGAGCAGAAATTAATTATATTATATATCACCTATTTAGAAAACATTCATGAAATGACTAAAAACAATACATGAATATCAATGAAATAAAATGCTGGTCTTAAGAAAAAATCAATAACAGTGATAAAATTGATAAAATGAGAATGATAAATATTTCTTAAAAGACACAGATCACCAATATCAGTAATAAAACAGGGATATCACCATGGATTTTGAACCGATAAAGTATAATAAAAAAATATTAAACAGAACTTTTATGTCTTATAAATAAGACAAAAAAAAAGAGAATTTCTCAAAAACGCAAATGATTAACAGGCAACCAAAATGAAACAACCAGAATAGTTATATAGTCATTAAAGACAATTTTTAATTTAAAAATTCTGAAAAAAACCAATGATCAGATTTTAAATGGTTTCCATGGACAGTTCAAATACATATATAAAAAATAATTTAAACCACTTTTACACATACTTTTCCAAAAAACAGAATGGAGAATATTTTCCAACTCTTTTTATGAAACTTATGTTATTGTGAAACCATAACCAGACAAAAATAATTTGTTTAAAAACCACAGACTATGATAACACGTGAACGTAGTTTAAACAAATCATCAATAATATCCAGCCAATTGAATACAACAAACAATAAAAATAGTTATACAAGATGACCAACTGAGATTTATTATAGGTATGCAAGAGTTATTCAACATTTGAAAATCAATGTAAACTATTGTATCAAAAAGCTAGGAAGAAAAAACCTTATTATTATTATTATTTTGAGAGATAGTGTCGCTCTGTCACCCAGGCTGGAGTGCGATGGGATGATCTGGGCTTACTGCCACCTCCACCTCCCAGGTTAAAGTAATTGCTCTGCCTTACCCTCCTGAGTAGCTGGGATTACAGGCACACACCACCATGCCTTGCTAATTTTTGTCTTTTTAGTAGAGATAGGTTTTCACCATGTTGGTCAGGCTGGTCTCGAATTCCTGACCTCATGATCAGCCTGCCTTGGCTCTCCAAAGTGCTGGGATTACAGGAGTGAGCCATTGCACCTGGCCTATATTGTTTTAAATAGATGCAGAAAAAGCATTTGACAAAATCCAACACAAAATCAATGTAGAAAATCACAACAAATTTGGAATAGATGGGAACTTACTTAGGATAATGAATAGCAACTACAAAATAGCATCTACAGCTACCATCATACTTAATATGATGGAAAATAAACCCTCAAACTGTATAACCTAGTATAAATGCTCATATATAGACTAAACTAATATCCTTGCATAATACTTTTAATGGCAAAAGAGTAAATGTTTTTCCACTAAAATTGGAAACAAGACAAAGATGTCTACTCTCACTTTGCTTATTTTACATAATATTGGAAGTTTTAGACAATGCAATAAGAAAAGAGAAAGAAAACACAAATTATAACAAAATAAATGAAAAAATCTTATGTACAGATGACATATTTGCTTATGTAGAAAATTCAAACCTATTTACAAAATAATTTCTAGAAATAATTGAATTGATTAAATTGGCAGGAAACAAGTTCAAAGTGATGCTGAGTGAAAAGGATAATCTTAAAAGGTTGGATTCTGCATGATTCCATTTATATAATATTAATTAAATGACAAACATATACACATGGAGAAGAGATAGTAATAGCCAGGGAAATATGGGGATAGGGAAAAGGGTGGAGGAAATGTCAATGCTATTAAATGGTAGCAAGAACTTGCCATAGAACCTTTTTGTATCTTGACTATGATGGTGGTCATACAAGTTTACAAATGTGATAAAATTGCACAGAGGTAAATATGCACATACACACAAATGAGTATATGCAAAACTAGTAAAATCTTAGCAAGATTGATGGACTGTACTAATGTAAATTTGCTGGCAAGATATTGCTATTGATTGATGAACATAACTAGTTACTCTGTGTTATTTTTTATACTTGCATGTGAATCTAAAGTTACAACATAAATGCTAAAATGAATAAAGGGAATGGCTTTGTCAACTTTTACAGAGTTGCTGAGGGTGAAGGAAGAAATAGAACTATGCTTTGTCACTCTTAGACTGAGGTTATTTTCCCTTCAAAATGGTAAGTGCTCAAGGTAAACAATGATATAAATTGAAAAAAAGTTATTATTACTAGTTATTTGTCTGAGCTTATGTTATTTTTTATTAATTGCCATAATTAATTAAAAAGACAAAATTATAAAAGTGCAATAGTCAAGGAAACAAAGGCATAACAGACCAGAAGAAATTTGGGCCAGCAAGTATTCTTTCCCATGCATAATCATATTAGAATATCAAAGTGTGAAACTGAATATCATGTACAGAGTTACTATACTGCTTACCCACTTGTAATTTTCTTATTTTCTGGATGATCTACGCCTATACATGTTTTCATTATTAATAATAATCTTTAATTTTAAAATGAGAAGAAAGAAAAGCAAATTGTCAACAGTATCTGGGTAAGTGTATCCCTTTCCTATTTGCTAACGTTTATAACAACCACAAACTTAGTGGCTTTGACAACACAAATTTATTTTCTTTCACTTCTGGTGATCAGAAATGGGTCTTGCAGGCTAAAATTAAGCTGTCAGCAGGACTATATTTCTTCTAGAGACTCTAGGAAAGATCCATTATTTACCTTTTCCAGAAGCTTCCAGAGGCTGTTTGCATTCCTAAGTGCATGATCTCCTTCTAGATATGATATTTTTTCAACCTCTGCTTTTGTTCTCACACCTTCTTATTTGACTCTGACCCTCCCACCTTTCTTTTCTAAGGACCCTCGTGATTACTTTGGGGCCATCTGGGTAATCCAGAGTAGCCTTCCTATCTCAAGATGGTTAACTTAATCATATCTGTAAAGTGTCTTTTACCACAAAAAGGAACACAATCACAGATTTCTAGGATTAAAACACAGATATCTTTGGGGGATCATTATTTTGCCTACTACAAGGGTAAACTGATAATAAATTCTCACATTTCAAAGTACAAGTTCAAGACCAAATCATCACTGGGTCAATGTTATAAAATATTTCATGACTTAAAAGTGCATATTGCCATGATTTTGTCATAATTTGGTAATATGATCCACTTAATGTAGGTGTCCCCATTTTAGAGTGTATGAATCTGAAATGACAAGCAACACCTTGTCTAGTTACAAAAATTTTATCTTTATAAAGTGAATATATTCACAATGACTGCATATGCTGGATAATCAGCAGAAATTTTAATAATGTGAAGCATTTTCTATTAAATTTTTTATTTTAAGAAAATAAATCCTCAAACTGTATAATCTAGTATAAATGCTCACATACAGACTATACTAATATCCTTGCATAACAGTTCACAGAGGATAATTTCTCAATTTGAATGCAATATCACATAACATGTTTAATAATTGAATAATAAAATATTTTTAACCTGAATGATGAATGTGGGATCTGCAATCATTAAAATTCAAGTGTTTATGAATGATTCATAATTTAATGATAATTACTGAATTTCACCTTCCACTACCCCAATCAAAAGAAATAAAGAAATCCTGGATCTTCTTAAATGATAAATTGTTCCACAAAATTCTCATGTATCAAATTTCCACAAAACAGTTGATTACTAACTCTCCTCTGGTCATGGGGCTAAAAATTAATGATTTATGGGATATGGGTTTCACTCTTTCATTGCATTTATAATTTATAATGTGGATCAACAAAGCAAAAATAAGTCTCCAGTGTGCCAATTATAGTGGTGTATGATAGTTTGCATAACTGGAGGCCAGTTATACGTGTAAACTGTCTATTTGCAAGGCTTAGGTACAGCAAACTATTTGCCATCTCATTCTAGCTATTTACCCTCTCTACTAAAGTACTGATAAATATTTGGTTAGTGAAGCTTATATTGTTATGCGCTTCTGTTTGTAATTTTAGTTGAAATCAGAGAATTTCCACAAGGAAAATGGGTTTTGACCCGTACGTCAAAATACACACACACACACACACACACACACACACACACACACACACACATATATATTTTTGATAGTTTGGTAATATACTGAATACTTTCATCAGAATTAATAGTGGTAAGGTATGCAGTCCTATTTTATTGTCTTGAGCCACACAGAGATAAAGTCATTTACAATTTTTACATAATATGACACGTATTTTCATAGGAAGGTATTTGAGAGTAAATAAGAAACCTAAAATGAATTGCACTCAAATTATATTTCTCTGACTTATCTTTCCCATTTATCGCCTACAAGATAGTAATGAAATTAGTTATGAAATATGTCTTACTAAGGCTCTTGCCCTCAGACAAGCAAATAAACTTAGAGATCTCTAATAAAAGCAATGAGAGTCATCCTTGGGCCACAGAATCGAAACACATCCTATTTCCTGAGGCTAGTCCCTAACGTTTACAGTTCTGTGATTTTGTATTTTTTAGGAAAACTGAGAATTAAAAGGTTACACATTTAATGCTAATCGTTGTGAGTCTATAACGTGTTTTAAAATTTTTAAAACTAAATAGATAACCTTGCATCCATAATTATTTTAAATGGTTGATATAACAAGCTGTAAACACATAACAGTACGAGCTTGTCAGACTTAGTGAAGAAGTAGCATTAGGGAGAGCAGACTCACCATGAGTTAAACCAATACACATACTAGGGCTCTTACAAATAAACGCCTGAACAGAGTGCACAAAGGAAGAATATTCGATTACTTGGAAGGTAAGATGCTGTCAGGAAAGGAATACAGCAGTACTTACTCTGCCCATACCTGACTTGTCATGCATTTAGCATTTGTTTTGTGAGAGCACACTCAGTCTTTAATTTAGTATTTCTAATGATTGATTAAATTGACTCTCTATGGAGGGAGGATTCCATACTACTAATGAGGAATGTAAATTATGCCTCTTGTTTATGCTCCATATAAAACACACACTGCAGCAAGGTGGCCACTATCCATTTCATTTGCAAATGTTAACTTTGGGATACTGACAAAATGCAGAACGTAAAGTGTAGTAAGTTTAGTATAGTTCAGGATGTAGTAAAATATTTCTAAATAAAAATAATATTCTATTTGAGGAGGGAATAACATCATTTTATTTTTTTCTGACAACACTGATAGACTCTGCATCAGAATAATTGTTATGTCATCTAAACCTAACAGAAGTGATCTAGCAACTAAAGCCTGAAATGATTTCCTTCCTCTATGCTTTTCTTCCTTTTTCCTTTCCTTCTACCTCCTCCTCCTTCCTCTTTCTATTCCTTCTCCTCCTCCTTCTCCCCTTCCTCCTTTTTCCCTATTTCTTCTTTATTTATTCCCTTTCTCTTTATTCTCATTGTCACCAATATTTTTTACCATAAGACTTATCCATGTGGTTAGGAGGCTCAAATTTGAAACACTGCAATTATGGTCATAAATCATATAAACATGGATATGAGGAGGAGAGTATACATAAAGAAAAAGGAAATTAATTATAACTTCTGAAAGCTACTTCAGGCAGGGCCTGATTTATGCTTGTAAGCCTAGCACTTTGGGAGGCCTAGTTGGGCAACTTACTTCAGGTCAGGGTTCGAGATCAGCCTGACCAACATGACAAAACCCTATCTTTACTAAAAATACACAAATTAGCCAGCCTTGGTGGTGTGCACCTGTAATTCCAGCTACTGGGGAGGTGGAGGCATTAGAATCACTTGAACCCAGGAGGCAGTGATTGCAGTGAGCTGATAATGCACCACTACTTGGCAACAAAAGCAATTAATATACGATCTTTCTTGAAAATTGTTGTCGTATTAAAGTTATGATGTTACACACAATTGTTCATTTAAATTGTATGACAATTGTAAACGAACATTTTTATTTGTTTTATCTGGATATAGGAAAACTTCTGTAAGAAAAACTGAAACATTAGATTAATATATACTTACTATCACCATGATGTAATATATGATTACAAACTTTTATTTAATAATATGCATATGGAAAGAAATATCATGATATTGAAGAGAAATTTTTTCAGGTTGTCAGAGTGATCTAAATGACTAGATACTTTAGCATCTAGGATTGTTAACTGCAACTCTCTTAAGAAGAATACTGTAACAATTATTAAAAGCTGTGCTTAGAAACCTAATACTCCCCATCATATTTTTAAAAATAAGCAAAAAGGAAAGGATTCCCTGTTTAATAAATGGTGTTGGGAATTGGCTAGCCATGTGCAGAAAGCTGAAACTGGACCCCTTCCTTACAGCTTATACTAAAATTAACTCCAGATGGATTAAAGATTTGAACATAAGACCTAACACCATAAAAACCCCAGAAGCAAACCTAGGCAAAACCATTCAGGACATAGGCACAGGCAAGGACTTCATGACTAAAACACCGAAAGCATTGGCAAAAAGAGCCAAAATAGACAAATGGGACCTAATTAAACTCCAGAGCTTCTATACAGCAAAAGATGATTAGAGTGAAACAATCATTAGAGTGAACCAGCAACCAATAGAATGGGAAAAAAATTTTGCAATCTACCCATCTGACAAAGGGCTAATATCCAGAATCTACAAAGAACTAAAACAGATTTACAAGAAAAAAACAAACCCATTCAAAAGTGGGAGAAGGATATGAACAGATACTTTTCAAAAGAAGACATATATGAGGCCAACAAACATATGAAAAAATACTCATCATCAGTGATTATTAGAGAAATGCAAATCAAAACCACATTGAGATACCACCTCACACCAGTTAGAATGGTGATCATTAAAAAATCTAGACAACAGATGCTGGAGAGGATGTGGAGAAACAGGGAACACTTTTACACTGTTGGTGGGGGTGTAAACTAGTTCAACCATTGTGGAAGACAGTGTGGCGCTTCCTCAAGGACCTAGAAACAGAAATTCCTTTTGACCCAGTGTCCCATTACTGGGTATATACCCAAAGGATTGTAAATCATTCTATATAAAGACACATGCACACATATGTTCATAGTGGCACTGTTTACAACAGTAAAGACCTGGAACCAACCCAAATGCCCATTGATGATAGACTGGACAAGGAAAATGTGGCACAGATACACCATGGAATACTAAGCAGCCATAAAAAATGATGAGTTCATGTCCTTTGTAGGGACATGGATGAATCTAGAAACCATCATTCTCAGAAAACTGACACAAGAGAAAATCAAACACTGCATGTTCTCACTCATAGGTAGGTGTTGAACAATGGGAACACATGGACACAGGGAGGGGAGCATCACACACTGGAACTGTTGTGGGGGGCAAAGGAGGGACAGTGGGGGGTGGGGAGGTTGGGGAGGGATAACATGGGGAGAAATGCCAGATGTAGGTGACGGGGGAATGGAGGCAGCAAACCACACTGCCCTGTGTGTACCTATGCTGCAATCCTGCATGATCTGCCCATGTACCCCAGAGCCTAAAGTACAATTAAAAAAAAAAAAAAGATTGGTCTTCTTGGGGCTAGAGACAGTTAAGGCTGCTACATAATAGGCTTTTCCAAAGAGTAACTCAAGCAGCAGTTCAGCTCCTGTCATAGTATATTATAGAAATTGCTTTGGGGCTTAATGAATCACAAAAAGCTATAAAAGCATCTTCAATAAAATACTAACAAGATTTCACACATTGTAATTGAGGGATAAGGGGGTGACAACATTGCTTCCCAGATTTAAAGGAATATTTTTCTGCTTATTCAATTAATTTCATTTGTAGGCTGAAAGATGGTGGTGAGTGTCCATCCTGTATTGAGGATTTAAGCTCCATTGCACAATGAAGAAAATCCAGAGATTACAGTGTATCCTTCTTTTCATTCCAGTTGATCAAACACACATCTGAAGACTACAAATTACATTAACAATGACAAAATATCAGGAACAATTCATCAAAGGCTATTTATCAAATTTGTAAATGTGTTAGGGCAGTCCAGGGATTTTCTCTCATTACTTTATTCCATTGATTCTCAGCTACACATATTTTCACTTTTTAACCTTTCTGAAACAGGGTTTATCTTTCAATGCAATGCAATCATACAATCACTGTCAACCTATAGTTATGTGAAAATCGTTTGATAAGCTAAAGAAAATGTCAGCATCAGTGCATCCTACATATAATAAAATAAGGGGGGATTACCTACATATCTGCTTACAGGGGTGTGGCCAATATCTTCTAGTGACAGTGAGACTCAAATGCATACTGAATGGAAGGTCCAGGCTGTTGTGATTTGTATTTTGAAAGATTCTTTATAGATACTAATTTACACAATCCACGCGTAAATTGTTCTAGAAATAGTATGCAAGCAATTAGGATATAGAAAGTACTCAGGCCCCTGAGACATTAAAAGCCAAATTACAATAATAGAATCTTCTCTCAGGATGCCTTTGCAATCTTAGAGAACGTTAAGCTCGTTCCTTCTACTGAATCCCCTTTGAACTTATCTTAACTGCACTAAAGTTATTCCCTGATATACTGGACTGTTTCTGGACCCTTAAAGCACAAGCTAGATACACACTGCAGTACCTATCACTATTCCCATTTCAATAAAGTGGAGAGCCACACTAGCAAGAGACAGGGCAAAACAGCAATTAGAGGCAACTTCCTATAATAATTTCCAGGGTTTGAATTTTTTAGTTAGAAATAGCTATGAAAAGATATAGCTCTCAATGTTCAAGTGATAAAATCCACTTCCTGAACATGCTGCATAAACCTCGAATTTTCCTGCCAAAACATCCTGCTACCTATATGAAATGTCACCTAGTTTATAAATCGGCACACCTTTTATCAGGAGTTGGGGCAGTGACATGAACAGTTTTATGGGGTCCTTTCTAGGAAATGATCTTCTTGGGGTAGACCAGATGCAGACCAAGACAAATAGACCTGAAACTGGGATAAAAATTGGAATTGGGTATTAGTCAGTTCTGGAATTGGGGGAAATCATCACTACTACACAGTGACAGGCAGCTGGTGCTCTGGTTCTAGGACAGGAGCAAAGTTATTTTCTCCACTTGAGGAAGAAGAGGGGAGATTCTCTCTCTGAAATGCGCTAAGCCTCAACTATTGGTCGTCTAGCAGGGATATCAACTACATTAGTGTCTCTCTGCAAAGGAGCCCTCTCAGAAGCAAGTCACAGAGATTAAAGAAATAGTTTACAATTGGGGTGGTTAAAATGATTTCTTTACAAATGTTTCTCTGGCTTTATCATGAAGCATGAAGACAGAGCCCAGCACAGGTAGACTTTTTAGTATTTGCATCTACTGTCCAAAAGCCACATGAAATGCTATTTTGCATTACATTTTTGCCTCCTGCCCCTGTACAGTTTATGTGACTGAGGAATTAATATCATCTAGACAGTGTTGACAAAACAGTAACTATTCTACAAATTTTATTTTGATAAAACTTTAACGTTTTCATGTAGTAAGGTTTCAGTATTGAACTTTTCATCTATCTGGTCACTTGTCAAAAGGCTTCTGTCTAATAATACATATTGAACTACCCTGTAGTACTTGCACTGCAATGTGGAGCCAAAAAAACATAACAGAATAACTGCTGACAAAGGCCAACCATTTAAAAAATTAATTACAAACAAAAGAAACCATACATGGAACTAGCTCAAGATGTTTTTCTAATGAAAGCTTTTATACCAGTTTCATAATGTCAACTGTTCAGGTATATATATCTTGTTT
The DNA here is from genome assembly GCA_963573385.1 of Cacajao melanocephalus. Taxonomy (NCBI): domain Eukaryota; kingdom Metazoa; phylum Chordata; class Mammalia; order Primates; family Pitheciidae; genus Cacajao; species Cacajao melanocephalus. The sequence continues at coordinate 15,215 of CAUYLG010042591.1, read as the reverse complement.
ACATTTCTGAATTGGTTTTTTTGTTTTTTCCAAATTGCAGTCAAGTTCTAAATCATAGAATTATAGACTTTTCAAACAGAAACTTAATATCCAATTGAATAGTAGTGATAACTAAAATAAGTGGCCAAGTGATCCTTATATTCATGTTTACAACTCTGGGAGAAATTTTGGAAAACTCGAGACATAAAGTGAACTAGGATTTGTTTTTTCTTAGCAATCACCTTTATAATAAAAATCATATAGTTTTAGAATTGGATAGATCTGTTGGTATCATCTAGTTTAAACTTTTACCAGATACACAAATCTACGTGGCCTTGATTAAAACAGCAACTCTCCAGATTTTATTTATATGCCTCGAATCTCCTATACATCTCTCTGCTGATTACTTTGCATTATACTTCATAGAAATAAGTAGATATGAGGCAGTAAACGCCCCATCTTCCTATGATGAACGGTATCAACCTAGTCATAGAGTTTACATTAATGTGTTAGTAAATGTATAACAGTAGTCTAAAAATGAATAAATAAAAGCCCTTATTTCTATCATTTGCCAATTTCAGTGGTATAAATACTAATTTCAGGAGACCAACGTGAAACCTCTGAAAGTAGACTTAGGAAGAAATGCACATAATCTGTTCTCAGGAGCAAACAGTTCTTCTCTTTTGTTATTATGATGAAGTTGTTCATAAAGGACAATTTTTCAACTTGGGATTTGGATCCAATCTCTTTTAATTTTCTAAAGCTTCATTCCTTATTAAACTTCCCCTCTCACTAAATCATCAATTTTTCAGTTTTGGGAGGATTTTTTTCAACCGGCATCTAACAAGCCAAGTATGATCACAGCATTCTTTTTCAATTCTCTCAATAGCACTTACCATTTGATACATTTTTTTACATGTTTAGATTTTTAATTGTGTTTATATTCTGTCTCCCTCAATTAGAATGGAAGACTCACAAGTGCAGAAGCCTTGTCGATCTTATTCAAACCCTTTTCTCCATAACTTATAATAGTTCTAGGCACACAGCACATACTTATCAAATAGTTGCTGATTTATGAAAATAATAGGGAACTTTATGGAACAGCCTTTTATCTTTGACAACACTTACTGTTACAAATTTCTTTTTTATGTTGGTTGGGATGAATCTCTTCCTAATTCTACCCACTGGCCTTAAACATTCCCTGGGTCTTAAGACAAATTAATAGATTTTGATTCATCTAAAGAGTATGAAAAATAATAGTTTATGCTTGGATCATCAAAATACTTGAGGGAATCATATCAGTTTGAAACTAATACAGTAATGTTTAATGATTTTTATATGATACAGTCTTATAAAATATACCACATTAATTTAAACTGATGTTTACTGGCAAATGTTCTGACAATGTTTAGAAAGGGTTCAAAAAAACCTTATTACTTGTTCCTTGGTTATGAAGTCTTGGTTAATGAATAACTAGACATTTGTCCCAATTTAATAACTCATATATTTCACACTAGAAACTAAATTTATCTGATAAGATTTCTGTGAATTCCAAGCAGATGTAATAGATGACTACTTAAATCAGCAAGGTGATCCCCGCTCCCTCTGTGCTGTGGGGACACGCCGCCAGTGTCTTTCACCACTGATAATGCCCCTTTCAGGCTGTCCTTGAGGCTTCCCTTCCCCAGAACATCTCTTGAATGGTAGCAACCTTTAAGGTTTCTTTCCTGGGCCCGTTACTTTTCTTTTTCTGTATACTCTCCCCTGTTGAACTCAGCCAGTCCTGAGGATTCAATGATCAAAAGGCTGACAATTCCCTAGATCTTATTCTTCAGCTCAAATATTTCTTTAGCTTTAAAATTTGCAAACTCAACTGTCCACTAGACATTTATATCCCCTGGCTATCTCAAAGGAACTACTCTCAAACTGGATACATCTTTCTGCACCCCTAGGTAAGCACACTTCCATTTCCCAATGTTTCTATCTCAGAGAATGGTAATACCCTCGACCAGCTGAAAAACCATTTCCCCCCCCCATAATGGCCCTTTATTATACTCTTTTGGAGTTGCCTCTTTGCTGATTTCTCTCTTCACTAGATGGTGAGCTCTGTCTTCCTCACTGTGGCATCTACAGCTCTAAGCACTGTGCATAACAAATAGAGGCTCTCAGTATTTGTTGAATACCATTATTTCTCCAGTTAGACAAAAAAATCTATTCATCCTTTTGGGGTTCCATCTCTCCTCCAAATCCAGACACTAAATATATTAAGAAAGTGCCAAAACTGAGCATTTATTAAGTGAATATGGTCCAATTTGGTATAGATTATACACTATAATCACTTTTCCTCTGCTTCACCAACAATTAGCTGTAGGATAGCTAATCCTAAGTCACAACTTTCAAATATTGCCAATTCAATGCCTGAATGCCTTGTCATTGTTGTCATTTTTGATGCCTTTTTCTTTCCAATTACATGGTTGAAGCACAAGATACAGTAAGTATAATTCTTCTTCATTAATATCATAGTGGTTTAAATTTAGATTCCTTAGAGTTTTCAGGAAAATGCATGTAAAAGAGGATTGAAAAAGTTGTTAATACTTTGTAAAAAATAATTCAACTCTACTAAGTACAATTCTAAGAGAAAAAAGGTCCTGAAAATTTCTCGTTTCAACAATGAGCATTATGCCTAAATTTGCTGTGGTCACTTTGCTTGTTTTTGTTCTTTGTCATAAAGTTTCCATGGATCTACTGTTATTAGATCCAAGTGTTGAAACATAAGGAAAAAAAGAATGATGACTTTCTCAGAAATCAAACAGAGCTCCACTAGAACTTGGGAGAGTGGGAGGGCACTATCTAAATAGGAAAATTATGGGCAGGAGGAAGATTACAAAGTGATTTTCAGTTTGAAGACTTCAATTGTCTTTGAAAGGCCAACATTCTGTCATCACATAAATCTGGAAGATGTCTATGGGATAGGAAGAGGACGTCCCATCTGAGTCTATTAGACTGATACCTAAACAGACAGTGAGACTGTCGCTGTCATCAGGAGAAGAGGAGTTCCAGAGGGGCTGACCCAACGTATGGAATACTTTGAGACTTTCTAAATTTAATACATTTTTACATGAATAAAATTGCTAGTGGTGTGTGTGTGTGTACATGGATATTTCTCTACTCAGGCATTTTCATTAGTTTGCTGACATTTGATCAGACATTTAAAAGTCTTTTGACTAACTCACTGGCCTATATTGTCAATTTCTACAAGTACTAGATAATTTGAAATCAGTACTAATAACAGCTGTGACAGAATTTAATAAAGCACACGAATAAAATTTGTAATTTTCACAGGCTAATTTACACATATGTATAACTGAGGAATGAATTTGGAAGATGTTGGCCTCCCATCTGTCCACACAGATAAAGACAGGAAAAAAATGATTTACAAACTGTCAATGAACAATTTTAAATGAATTCTCATGTTCCATCCGAAAGTAAATTTCCAATGCCCTAAATATACTTTCTGAGCTCCCTTGCTACGGGTATTATTTTATTTCCATGTGATTCCATAATTTCCACGTACATGTTACAATATGTTGGTTTTCAGGCTCTAAATTGTTAATTTTTAAGTTTCCATGATAAAATTTAGTCAGTGTTATTTGTGGTTGATTTGCATAAGGTCAAATGTTTAGGATCTTTCTTCAGGTTTACTTTTCTTCTGAACTCTTGAATGCATACCTCCTTCACTGAATTAATTTCTGCTCTGCTGAGCTACATTATGAAATTGCAGTACACATGCCAGCCCTAGAGTTGTGTGTTGTTTAAGCTGAGATTCTAGATTACAGAGGTAGGCAGTCTTGTTGTTAATCTTCCTGCTTGTTTCAAGCTCCAACTTAAAAACATACGTAGCCAATAAAGTGTCTGCATTCAAATGGAATTTGTACATCTCATTAAGTATAGTAAAAAAAAATTAAGATTAAGCAGGTGAGAAGAATAAGATATTAGTATAAATCTCTAAGAAGAAGTATAGTTCCATATTTATATGATGGGTATTGTTATAGAGAATATTAATCAATTCCCTTTACCTCCCCTTTATTCATGGAATTTGTTCATTAATTCTCTTATGTGGGCCTTCATTATCCTCCCCAGATAATTAAAGGCACTAACTACTGATTTAGTGGGTAGTTACCTGGAGTAGAGGGAAATAAAAGGTATTATTACAGAATCTGAGAGTCAAAAGTTACAGTCTAAAGTTAAGTGGAAAAAAAAAAAAAGAGGCTGGGTGTTGTGGCTCATGTCTCTAATCCTAGCATTTGGGGAGGCTGAGGTAGGAGGATTTCTTGAAGCTGGGAGTTTGAGACCAGCTTGGGCAACAAAGTAAGATCCTGTCTCTACAAAAAAATTTTAAAAATTAGTCGGGCAGGTGGGAGCGGTGGCTCATGCCTGTAACCCCAGCACTTTGAGAGGCCAAGGCAGGCAGATCACGAGGTCAAGAGATCGAGACCATTTTGGCCAACATGGTGAAACCCCACCTCTACTAAAAATACAAAAATTAGCTAGGCATGGTGGTGTGTGTCTGTAGTCCCAGCTACTTGGGAGGCTGAGGAAGTAGAATTGTTTGAAGCTGGGAGGTGGAGGTTGCTGTGAGCTGAGATCATGCCACTGTACTCTAGCCTTGCAACAGAGCAAGACTCCATCTCAAAAAACAAAACAAAACAATTAATCGGGCATGGTGGTACACACTTGTTATCCCAACTACTCTGGAGGCTGAGGCAAGGGGATCCTTTGAGCCCAAGAGGCTGCAGTGAACTATGATTGAACAACTGTACTCCAGCCTGAATGACAGAGTGAGACCCTGTCTCAAAGAAAAAAAAAAAAAAAGGAAGAAAGAAAACAAGAAGTTGAGTTACGCAAAAGAGAGAACATTCTGATGCAGGCTTTCAGAATACGTTGGCTCCCCTCCTTCTCACTTTTCACTCATTCCTAGGCTGGGAGAAGCGGGGAGCAGAAAGCCTGGAATAGATTTCACAGGGTGAGATCTGAGAGGTCATCCTGTATAGCCAGTACCACAACTTGCCTACACAGCAGAAGTTCGTAACAAGGAGTTAGTTTCTTCTTTAGTTCTAACTGATAAGAGACTAATAGTAGATAGTATTATTATCATATGTATTCTAAATGTCTTGCAGTCTAAGCATGTTATGAGTATTAGCTCATTTAATCTTCACATAATCCAGTAAGTTCTCTTATTATTTGTACTTTCTGGAATAGAAAACAGAGGCACAAAAAGTCGTATACCCAAAATGTAATACGTGCTGAAGCCAGGGTGTCAACCAGCCAACCTGACTCCAGAGGCCACACTTTAACCACTACTCTACTGCCCTTTCAGGATGGTCCATTCAGGTAGCCAGCTTGGCATCTCCTGTTTCTTGTCTAGCTGGAGTCATAGCCAAGACTTTGCATACCAACCCTACAGATCTACTTTGTATAGGTAACTTCAACAGCTCAGAATAGTAACTCATAAGACTAAAGAATGCATGGTGGGATCTTGGGTGGCTGCTGGTGATGCACTGAGCAAGGGGGTACTAAATGGAGCCAACAGGTGAACTCCCACCAGGGCACTGGCAGTGGTGGCACATATATAGGCATTTAGCTACTGAGGTGGTTTTGATACTTTAATTCTTGTGGTGTTAAGGAGACTCAAGCATAGACCCTTAACACTGGGTGCAGGTACTACTCGGCAAATGGGGAAACCTATTAGGAGCATGAGCCTGCAATATCTCCTGTAAATATCACGGTGAAGAAATGCAGTGCAGTGGGAGGGAAGCTGAGCCTGTTGACCTCTAAAGCCTTTCATTTTGGAAGCCTTGATAATTCCATGATTTCAGAGAGATATTGCCGCTCTTTTTGTAATTTCTATCTTTCAATGCTGGCAGCTCAACAGGTTCTTGGATGCTTGGAGTGAAGCTACTTATTAAAAAATAATTAACAGTGAGATCATCACGAGCAAGGCTGTTTTAACAAAAGAACTCATGGAATTTTCAGGGTTTTAAAACTGCTATATATAAGCCTGAAGACTAAAATTAGCAACAATGAATAGGAAATAAAGCACTGTGATTAATGTCCACATTGACCACAATTGAGTAGCTGCCTGCTGTTCTGAATCCTAATTTCTTCAGACTTTTTGTACTAAATACTTTTTAGGTGATAAATCAACAACTGCTACACAAATTAAATGACTACATTTCATTTTTTGAAGCACAGGAGAAACGTCTTCTTTATATGCTTTTACTATCATTGGCATTTAACATATATACATATTTTTACAAATCCCATTTGTAGATAGATATTCCCTTCAATAAATGAGAAAGCTATTCTCCACAAATACTTAGCATGTATAGGCACTCAGCTATTAATAGGTGAGGTGGTTTCTCTTTTTTAACACATAAGACACATATGTATGTGCATACATAGGTACACGTCCATATAAATACACAAACTTCATTTTTCTTATGGCGTGACTTTTTAAGCTAAAAGATGCATGAAACCGTGGCATGAAGTAATGAAAAGAAAGGCATACAGAATGTTTAATATATTATATGTTAGCATACTTACTATGTGCAAAAACTACCACAGTCACTGGGGGCAAAGATGAATGAGACACGGGTCTGGCCTGAAAGAGTGTCTATTATAGAGGCATCAGGAAGTGGGAGACGTGAGGTACACAGATAAATATATCACTAATATCTAATAAGGGCATCATAAGGCATACCACATTTAAGCAGAAATAAATCATTTAAAAGGAATCTGTAAGGCAGGCATCCTGATTTCACACCAGACTCTTAACAACAAAAGATATGTTGGAACTTTAAGAAAACTACTGAGGAATTCCTTTGTGATGAATGAACACGTACTTCAGAATAAAAGCTGCTATTTATTGAATGTCTACTTTACATTCGTTTTCTCTAATTCTCACAATGTTGTAAGCCTGTTTTACAGATGAAACATCTCAGTTTCAGAGAGGGTCAGTGAGCTACATAATGTCACAGTGGGACAGTGGCAGAGCAAGAATTCAGTTCTAGGGCAGGCCACAATTCCACACCACTAAAAACAAGAACAACCTTGTCTGGCTTTGGCTCTGCTGGTCATCTTTTCTGTAGCCAGGACCACTCTTTTCCCAGGCTGTCTGTTCGGGATTGGCTGCTTTCTCCTTTCTGTGCTCTTAGCTGTTGGTAGATTATCTCACTCTTGGCTGTTGAGATTGTGCTGGGTACAGCCTCTGTCAATGGCTTCAAGGTTTTGCTTCCCCCCAATATGTTCAGCAAAATGCTGGCTTCCTGCTTTCCTTGTTAACCCCTGGGGTGGCTCTTGTGTGTTTGGTTGACCCTGCAGTCTTCTGTCTATTGTAAGCATTCAGAATTCTCTGCTTGATCAGTTGCGTGGGGTGTGCTGGGGCAAAGGGAAGGGATTTTTCTACTCCCTTTGGCAGGAAGAATTGATTCTTTGTCTGGGTTAGAGTTGCCAACAGATGCCCCTTTGTAAGGTGTCATGATACTTCCTGGGTAACACCATTAAATGTTTCCTGGGGAGCAGAACTCTAGGGTCGCTGCTGAATTACTATTTAACTTCCATGGGTATGTGAGCCTTCAACTGCTATTCAACTGCACTATTGAAGTCTGCACGTGGTAAAACTAAGATTCTCATGAACTGAGTCTTTGATAAAAGGAATCATGGGCCAAATCTTTGACAGAACATGTCTGTTTTGTTCAACATTGTATAGTCAAAGTCCAATATAATGCATACATGGCACATAGTAGGTGTTCAATAGAAGTTTATTGAATGAATGGACTTGGAGAAGCAGCAGCTGGCTATGTGTTGTTATCTCAGCATTTCTCTCTTTTTTCTTCTGAATGAAGAAACATAACTATGTTGACTGCACAGGTTAGAAGATAATTTAGTGGCTCAGATTATAAGAGGTAATGAATATACAGGAAAAGTAATGAAGATGTAAGTTATCGGAAGACAGTTTTGGCGTGTGGGTAGTACTGTCTGGACTAAACTCTACCTATTCTTAGAGTGACTAATAATCACAAGTAAACTGTCTACTTTTCTCTCTCATGCACACACACCCTTTTTTCTCTTCCAGGAATATATCTGGATGTGCATACAAAGGTGCTACAGAATTTCTAGGGGAGGCAGCATGAGAAGGACTGGAGCAATTGTATTCTGAGCTCCCTAACAAAAGTTCATTGCATAAATACTGAATACATTTTTCACCTAGAATCTCAGGACAATTTACCTTTCTATAAAAAAATAGGTTTAGAAAAGGCTTTGAAAGGTCAAATCTAACATCTGTTTCCTTAAGAATTTTGTTTTAAAGCATGGGGAACATATAATTAAGGGGCATCTATTTTATAAAAGGAAGAAACACTCTTTTGTCTCATTTGGTTTGTTTTGGTGAAGAAATTGGCTTACTTCTGTTAGTATATTTCCATTTAGATTTACTTTCAGAGGGGAAGCATCTCTTCTTTGAACTTCAGCTTTATTTAATGTTTGAAGATGAAAGAAAAAATAAAGTGTGATGAAGAATAGTAAGGGATCCTGAAAGCACAGAAGTTACCAAATTTGTTTGAGGAGAAATACAAAATCTAAGCAGACCTATAACAAGCAAAGAGATTCAGTCAATAATCAAAAACCTCCAAGCAAAGAAAAGCTCCTGACCAGATGGCTTCACTGATGAATTCTACCAAACATTTAAAGAAGAGGTAATACTAATCATTCTCATCAAAAAAAGAAGAAACACTTTCTAACTCATTCTATGAAATGAACATTGTCTTGATACCAGAGCCAGACAAAGACATAACAAAAAAGGAAAGCTATAGACAAATATGCTGTATACATAAAGATATAAAAATTCTCAACATTTTGTCCCTGAAATACAAGGTGGTTCAACAAAACAAAACCAATCAATGCAATATATCACATTAGTAGAATGAAGAGGGGAAAAAACATAGTCATCTTAATTGGTGCAGAAAAAATATTTGACAAAATCTAATACTACTTCCTGATAAAATCACTTAACAGAGTAGATATAGAAGGTAATTTCTTCAACAAGATAAAGGGCATTTATGAATAAGCTAGTGCTAACATCATACACAGTGGTAAAAAAATTTAAAGTTTTCTCATAAGCTCAGGAACAAGACAAGAATGCCCACATCCATTATATCTATTCAAAAGTGTATTGTAAATTCGAGCAAGATCAATTACGCAAGTAAAGAAATAAAAGACATTCAAACTAAAAAGGAAGAGGAAAGAATATTTGCTGATGAAATGATCTTATCTGTAGAAAGTCCTAAGGAAACCTCAATAAACAAACAAAAAACAATTTAAGCTAATTAGCAAATTTGGTAAAGTTGTAGGATACAAGATCAATATACAAAAACAAGTTTATTTCAATACAGAAGGAATAATCAGTCAAAAATCAAAAAATCAAATTAAGAAAACCATGCTAGTGTAACATATCCATATAATGAAATATTATTCAGTCACTAAAAAAGAAAAAAATTACTGACACATCCACTGGTGTGGGTAGCCCTTAAAAACATGCTGTTAAGTAAAAGAGCCCAGACACAAAGGTCTGTATTGTATAATTCAATCTATATGAAATATATAGAATTTATAAATTCTTAGAGACAGAAATCAGATTATGTTTGTTTGGGGATAGGGGAAGGAGGGAAATGTGAAGACTATTCAGTAGATAGTGAGTTTCCTTTGGGGGTGACAAAAATGTTTTAAAACTTTAAGGTAGTGACGATTGCACAGCACTGTGAATGTACCAAACTACAGACTTTAAAATGGTTAATTTTATGTTATATGAATTTTGCCTCGATAAAAATAAAAACAAGAGAAGAAGGAAATTCTGTGTTACATTTTTATGTATGAATTAGAGTGAATGCAAATGAAAAATGCCAAGCTTTATCTTTGAAAAATTGATGAATATTAAAAAGTAAACATTTTTTAATGCTCAAACATTTTTTAAAAATGAAAAGTAAGGAATTATATGCGGGTAAGGTAGGGGTGGTAAAGCTATGTTGATAAAAACAAAAATCTTTTCTACAGGCCCCGTAAGTCAATCAGAAAACATTATTTGCTCATACTATGTTCACGGCATGACACTATGTAGTTTGAATAACTGAAAGGCTATACAATCTACTGTCATCTCTTTTTCCTCTTGTGGACAGGCAGAAGCCAATGCGATTGACCTAGGAAGAATATTCTGAATCTGACTCAGGCAGGGAGGTGAGTTAATGGGGGTTAAAACGAATAATAAAGGGGAAAACCAAACTGAAAGCCAGGGAACACATCCAGTAGTCAACCGAACGGGGGAAAAACAGAAGCATGAGGCAAAGCAATTAAACAGGGGCCACCAGATGAAAAAGTTCCCATAAAAGAGGATGAGCTGGTGGCATATGGAAAAATAAAGATAAGGTAATTAAAGGCATTTATAGAGCACCTGTGGCCTTTGATGGCTAAACAAAATGCCACTAAAAGTACCCACTTAGCTTGAAAAACAAACACTCACAAAGTAGAAAATAATTTGGTGTTAAGTTGTATTTAATTTTATCTGAATACAAGAGAAATCTATATATTAGAATGAGGCAGAGATGGGTAAGAATATTTCATATGGCAAATTAAATTTATATTGTATCCTAAGAAATGGGTAGGAATTGGACACAGATGGGGTGAGTAGAGACATTTCTTGTAAGTAAGGAGCATAATGAGATGGACATGGGAAGGGGGATATATGAGACAGCAAGGACTTTGTTTAGTGTAATAGTTTATGTTGTACAGAAAAAAAATCGAGTTGGATAAGAATCGGGACCAGATCAACGAAGTTCTTAAACACCTCCATGCAGAGTTTGGACATTATCCTTCATGCTTTGAGCAAGGGTATAATATGATAAAAGCAGAATTTTAGATCAATTTAATGGTATTTATAATGAGCTGAAAATTCGAGACAGCATAATAGGGAGATGACTGGTTAGGAGGTTTTTATGGTAATCCAGGTAAGGTTATCATGAGGCTAGGATGATTACACTTAAATTGAAAGAAAAGGTTATATAAACATAAAATTTAGTGGCAGATTAATTAAAGGAATGAATTCAAGTTGAAAAATTTATCATGATGCAAAGGTTTTCAAGATAAGAAACTAAAAGGAGAGTAGATAATTGTACATTTTAGGATAAGTTAAAGAGTGTAATTGGGTTGTCGCTCAAAGGATAAATGCTTGAGGGGATGGAAACCCCGTTCTTCATGGTGTGCTTATGTCACATTGCATGCCTGTATCAAAATATCTCATGTGCCCCATAAATACATACACCATGTACCCACAAAATTAAAATAAATAAATAAATAAAGGAGAGCAGAAACACTATAGAAGATGAAGTCACTGGGAAGAACTAGATTTGCTGCATGAACAATGAGCCCATTTGGACACTCTGAGTTTGAGAGCCCAGACGCATATCATAACAATTTCCCCTAGGGAAGACATCCAGAACAGGAAGTAGAGAGAGAATACAGGTCATAAAATACAGATTTGGAAGTCATTGTTTGTCCATCTCTAGTACTCTTTCGAAGGGTTTCAATGTTAAGGATATTTTGGAAAAAGGACTTAGCATATTGCATCATTATTTCATGGAAGGATTCTGCCTTTCCTCTTGCATTTGTCTATTCCTACAGAATGGTGAAGAAACAAAGACTTATAGGATGAGAGGAATGCAGTTACAGGGTACCACACAGCATGTAAGCTGCTGCTTTGAGGGAAGTGTTCCCCTCAGGGGCTTCCCTTCCCCTGTTCATGCTCAGCTTGGTGCTGTAAGAAATATAAACCAAGTCAAGTATAAACTCAAATGTAAATAATCGAGTTGGATTTTCAGGAAAATTTGTGCAGACATGCATCTGGGGTCCCCACCAGCCTCACTGTGTAAGCTGTGCAGGTACCTTCATGGGGAACATGGACACTTCCTTTCTGAGATGTACATTAAATATGGTTGAGAAGGTTCACGCCTAATTTTAAGTTGGCTTTTCTGGCAGGTGATTTCTCTATTCTAATAAAGGCAGTTTTATAGTATGGAAGGTGAGGTGAGACCACTGAGGATCAAAAGCAACCAAAATAAGTAACTACACTGAGAGAAATAAACTTTATACTTACACTTTCAAAGAGGCGATCTCTAGAACACTTCTGAGGACCCAGCAGCACAGCAAGAGAACTCTTTAAAGAGAAGAAAAAAAAACACATTTAGATTAAAATCTTATAAATGCTGCAAATACAAAAAGCCCTATACAAATCTTTTAATAATATCCACCTGCTTTCAAAATTTGTCAGAAAAATGATGCATTTCGCTAACAAATGATTGCTCACCAATCATTTATCATGCTATTACTTTCTCTTCTTGTCATTTTTTATTTCTTTTTCTTCTCACAAGGGGGAGTGTGTCCTTACTCACCCTCAGGGAATAAATCGTTTCAGAACTGTGCCAATTCAGATTTGTTTGCAAGATGCATTTTTTCAAGTATCTGATTTTCCACTGTTGTGGCTACAAGTATCACTAGAAAATCCTGTGATGGCAGCTGGGGGGAAACAGAGCAAAAGTCAGCAACTCACAAAAAGGTAGTTTCAGCTGCGTAAGCAACTATACTGGTGAGTTGGACAAAGAGAATCTGATGTGGGTAGTCACAGGGAGAAGGAAGAACAGGATAATAATAAAATAGTTCTCTCTTGCTCCCTTTACGGCAACAAAGAACTGCTTTCTTATCTAGATGACTTAGATAGAGGGGAGTTTGGCAGAAACCGTGGGTCCTACCCATAAGTGACCCAGAAGTCTAAATCAAGGAGCCTTCTCTTTCTTTTCTCAATCTGCTGGTTCACTTAGAACAGCTTCCACATTTTTACTAGGTCTGTGGTGATGCTTTTTGAGGTTATGGTTGTCTCTCCTAATTTATCCCCAGGAAATTTAATTTGTACCAAACCATTTCTTTGTACAAGCCTCAGATGCCTGTAAAAAGAGGGGTCAAAAGAGATCATCTCCATGCTTTCTTCCAACTTAATATTCTGTGATTTCAGAAAACATACAGAAAACTGTTCACCTGGAAAGGGCATTCAGGCTGACACAATTTATTCAGAAGTCACTTCTGCATTTCCATTCATAGCTTTTGAAGCCATTCTCCTTATGAAAAACTCACAGAGACATTCCTCAAACACTGCAATCACCCACTCCCACCCCCACCAAGTATAAATTTTTACTGGGCTGGGTGCAGTGACTCACACCTGTGATGCCAGCACTTTGGGAGGCCGAGGTGGGCAGATCATTTGAGGTCAGGAGTTTGAGACCGATGTGGTGAAACCCTGTCTCCACTAAAAATACAAAAAAATTAGCCGAGTGTGGTGGCTCATGTCTGTAATCCCAGCTACTCGGGAGTCTGAGGCAGGAGAATTGCTTAAACCCAGGAGGTGGTGGTTGCAGTAAGCCGAGATTGCGGCACTGCATTCCAGCCTGGGCGACAGAGTGAGGCTCATCTCAAAAAAAAAGAAAAAAAAAAAAAAGAAAAGAAAAAAAAAAACATTATTGGCAGTAGCCAAGGGTAGAACAAGTGTAAACACTTCTAAAACCAGTGAATTGTTATGAGATGTGTTAACAATTTAGTCCTCAGTCTACCAGTGCTTATTATTTCTGATAACGTCCACAGCTTTCCCTTTTTGTGTTCATAATTTGATAGTTAAATATTTTACCTTGTCTGCATCACCCTACTTCTCCAAGAAGCTCTTAATGACTTTTTAGAGAAGAATCAAATATTGCCAAGAAATTTAAAAATTATGTTTCATTGGAGTAATTCTTATTTATAAAAATATTGCTAGAAAAGATCTGGAAGAGCTGTAAAAAATAAATCAGGTTGGGGAGCATTTGGTGGTCAGTTCTGCAGGCAGCCTTTTCTGAGCAATGGTGGATGGCTGAGTCCATTCAAAAGTCAGCACCTTTAGTCTTGCCTGCCTCACTAGAAGTCTTGCCTGCCCCAATAGGAGTCTCGCTTTAAAGATAGCAAGAGGGGTGGATTATGGTGATGATAAAGAGAGCTCTTGGCCTAGTACTCTCTATGGTGCTGTACTCAGAATAAATGGGAAATATATTGAAAAATATTCTGAAAGTGAAGTTTCAGACTTTCTCCAGTAAATATTCAGCTGCAATTAAGCATTTTGGGTTAACATGGCTGTGAGTCTGAATGGTGCTAAGCTTAGATAACAGACTCAATATGGCAAATTCTGTAAAGAGGGCTCCTGTTTAGAAGTGCAAAAGAAAATCTATTAAGAATGTATCAGCCAGAATAAAAGCTGGTAAAATGTTTTTAAGATCAACTCAATAAGTGAGCTTGAAAAACGTTTCCTTTAGCTACTCTGTGTACAGGGTTTTCAGGGCTTTTACTGGAAAATTATGTCAGTCAAATCAATGGTGGTGCTCCTTTCAAGTCCTCCAGGAAATTGTCCCTTCCTGGTCTTTTTTTGGTTTCTTTTTAAAGAGATACTAAGGGTTTTTTTTTTGTTTTATACTGATAAGAACTTGCTTTCTCTCATCTAAAACACCTTAGTTAAATTCATTCATCTGTGTTCTTGCTTTAGACCCAAATCTGACTTTTGACTGTTTACTCCAAAACTGGCCTTCCAATGAGTATCCACTTCTGCCCGTATCAAAACTAATAATTATGATAAAATAATTATTGTTAACAATTCTAAACACCTCCTTAAAACTGTGAAAATTGAACTCTATGGTTATTTTGGGCTCTTTTATTTATTTTTATTGTAATTTAGGTTCTGGGGTACACGTGCAGATCATGCAGGATTGTTGCATAGGTACCTAAATGGCAAGGTGGTTTGCTGCCTTCAACCTCCCATCACCTATATCTGGTATTTCTCCCCTCATTATCCCTCCCCACCCTCCCCACCCCCGCTGTCCCTCCCCTAGCCCCCTCCTACTGACCGCAGTGTGTGATGCTCCCCTCCCTATGTCCATGTGTTCTAACTGTTCAACACCCACCTATGAGTGATAACATACGACGTTTGGTTTTCTGTTCTTGTGTCAGTTTGCTGAGAATGATGGTTTCCAGATTCATCCATGTCCCTATGAAGGACACAAACTCATCATTTTTTATGGCTGTGCAGTATTCCATGGTGTATATGTGCTACATTTTCTTTAACC